>JAOEHK010016904.1:0-10287 GCA_025447835.1 Labidoglobus nevermanni | reverse complement strand
GTGCTCTGAATGTCAACGTGAAGAAATTCAAGCAAGCGCGGGTAAACGGCGGGAGTAACTATGACTCTCTTAAGGTAGCCAAATGCCTCGTCATCTAATTAGTGACGCGCATGAATGGATTAACGAGATTCCCTCTGTCCCTACCTACTATCTAGCGAAACCACAGCCAAGGGAACGGGCTTGGAAAAATTAGCGGGGAAAGAAGACCCTTTTGAGCTTGACTCTAGTCTAGTACTGTAGGGTGACATGAAAGGTGTAGCATAAGTGGGAGACGTGATCACGGCCCGTTATCCTCTATGTAGGTTCTGGTCGCACGTCGTCAGTGAAATACCACTACTTTCATCGTTGCCCTACTTACTTAATCGTACGGAAAGCGTACTCTATGAACTACCTGACGAAGACGTTTCCAACGTTGAAATTAGTTATTAAACAGTTAACGTATTCTTCTTGTATTAAATGATACGAGCGATGCATGCAACCACTGCGCGCTGGTGGAGGTTGGCGAGGGTGCGCGACTCCTCGGAGCCGCCACACTCAAGGGCCGATATCGGTGCGTAGAGGTAGCGCATGTATCAGTTACCATATTATATTATATTATGCGAACTCGAACATGATCCGATTTAAGGACACTGCTAGGCGGATAGTTCGACTGGGGCGGTACATTTGTTAAATAATAACGCAAGTGTCCCAAGGCCAGCTCAGCGAGGACAGAAACCTCGTGTAGAGCAAAAGGGCAAATGCTGGCTTGATCCTGATGTTCAGTACACATAAGGACTGCGAAAGCAGGGCCTATCGATCCTTTTGTATGAAATGTTTTCATCAAGAGGTACCAGAAAAGTTACCAGAGGGATAACTGGCTCGTGGCAGCCAAGCGTTCATAGCGACGTTGCTTATTGATTCTTCGATGTCGGCTCTAGCTATCATTGCGAAGCAGAATTCGCCAAGTGTCGGATTGTTCACCCGTAAACAGGTAACGTGAGCTGGGTTTAGACCGTTGTGAAACAGGTTAGTTTTATCCTACTGATGGCTTAGTCGTTTTTATAGTAGGCCTGCTAAGTACGAGAGGAACCGCAGATTCGGACCTATGGTAGTGCACTCGCTCGAGCGGGCGAGGTGCAACGCTAAGTCCGCGGGTTTAAGCCTGAACGCCTCTAAGGCTGTAACCCACCTAGAATTTTAAACGATATAAAATACGAGCGCTAACCTACATGGCAGGCTCAAAATCATCCTAGATAGGCACATGCAGTATTCGCATTGTCGAACAAGCCAGAATCAGATCAAACTGATTATACAGCCAACGATGACCGCATATCGTTTATATGGGCGTATAACCAGAAACTCATGCGATTGGCATCGTATTGGTGGTACTACTTAAACGGCCAATGTGTACAGCGCTCAAAATGCTTTACACACGATCTAGATTCTTAGCAGGGTGCTGTAACTCATGAAAGCACAGTGCTTATGCGATCTGGGGAGGCTTCGCCCGGTCGCTAAGTCATTTGGGACGCGGCCGCCGGCCGGAAGTTTGAAGTAGCCAAATGACTCGTCATCTGCTAGTGACGGAGAAATGAATGAATGAATGAATGAATGAATTAACTAATATTCTTCTTCTAATAGAAGTAGTATGAAGAGAGCTGTTGGATAGATTGCTGGTGGGTTGGGTTAAGCGTTCTGTACTTGGCATTGCGGTGGCGGTGTTGCAGGAGTTCCCTATCTAACCGGCCAGCAATAAGCAACAGCAAGCAATGAATTAGAATGAATTGACTAACTAACATTCTCCTAATGGAAGAATGAATGCATGTGCCTGAGACCGTGGGACGGTAGCTAAGAGCTTCCGCTAAGGACAGTGTACACCTACCTAGGCAAAACTACACAAGACGTAGAGTAGCGAATACAAGGTAGCCAAATGACTCGTCATATGTTAGTGACGTAGAAGTGAATGAATGAATGAATGAATTAACTAAACTATTCTTCTAGTAGAAGGATGGAGCTGTTGCTGGTGGGCTGGGTTCAGCGTTCTGTACTTGGCATTGCGGTGGCGGTGTTGCAGGAGTTCCCTATCTAGCAAACCAGCAGCAAGAAGAGAGAGAGCATCGGTCACGAGCGAGCAGTATGATGATGAGCTGCCTCGTGTCGGTCCGTTGTTCAATATCACATTACATTACATTACATATGTTATATCGCTCATCATCGAAACGCATGTAGCCTGCATCGGTTTTGCTTTCGCTCCATCATTCCGCCGAGCACATTGAAATAGTATGGTTCATTAGGGTGATGGAGGTCGTTTAGTACGAACGGTGTATCGGTGATAAGACTGCAACAGTGGATTGGGATCTGTTTATGCACGCATAGACTGCCCGCATGTTCACACATATACCAATTATTACTACTACGTCTCTGATGTATGTAGGCAAACCTTTTAAGAAATCTCACTGCGTTCCGAGAAAGAATGTACGTTCATGAATGAGTCCCCATTCGTAAAACAAAGGGGACTCGGCAAAGACGCTACACTTATCTAGCAGATGATTTAGAGAAAACCCAACTAAATAAAAATCGATTCGCTAAAGATTTAGCTTTCGAACGCACATACTCAACCTAGCATCGCACCGACACGTAGGGTGAAGCGGTACGACCTGCCGTCGGTGGTTGCTAAAACGGTTGTGGCAAGATACTAGGACTTCCTTAGCCGGAACCCTTTTATCGGTCGAGTACACTGCACTAGTACTAGTGTGGTGGAAAGAACTATTTTGAGCAGTCGAAAGCATAATGGACGCAAGCGGTAGCGTTACGGCGTGTGGCCGGCTGTTTAATCAAAATAGATACCTGGTTGATCCTGCCAGTAGTCATATGCTTGTCTCAAAGATTAAGCCATGCATGTCTTAGTACAACTACAAACTAAAAGTGAAACCGCGAAAGGCTCATTAAATCAGTTATGGTTCAATCGATCGTACAACCCAGTTACATGGATAACTGTGGCAATTCTAGAGCTAATACATGCAAATTGACAGCCTCACTCTCTCTAGTAGAGGAGGTGCTTTTATTAGTTCAACACATATTATTATATGATGGCTCTGAATAACTTTAGCTGATCGCACGTCCCTAGTGGCGGCGACGTATCTTTCAAATGTCTGCCTTATCAACTGTTGATGGTAGGATCTGCGCCTACCATGGTTGTAACGGGTAACGGGGAATCAGGGTTCGATTCCGGAGAGGGAGCCTGAGAGACGGCTACCACATCTAAGGAAG
Source organism: Labidoglobus nevermanni (assembly GCA_025447835.1). NCBI lineage: Eukaryota > Metazoa > Arthropoda > Insecta > Coleoptera > Staphylinidae > Labidoglobus > Labidoglobus nevermanni. The sequence continues at coordinate 7,041 of JAOEHK010016904.1, read as the reverse complement.
GCAGCAGGCACGCAAATTACCCACTCCCAGCTCGGGGAGGTAGTGACGATAAATAACGATACGAGTCTCATCCGAGGCCTCGTAATCGGAATGAGTGTACAATAAACACTTATACAAAAAGCAATTGAAGAGCAAGTCTGGTGCCAGCCGTCGCGGTAAATCCAGCTTCAATAGCGTATACTAAAATTGTTGCGGTTAAAAAGCTCGTAGTCGAAATTGTGTCTCGCACCATTGGTACATCCATTTCGATTAAGATTGTGATGTTAACTGATGCGTTTGCGAGACGTCATGTCGGTGTGACATAAAGCTGGACGCGCCATCGCGTACGTTTCGGCGTGCGTGGTGCGTGCGTTTGGTGTCACAGGTGGCCGTCAGCCATGTTCTGTACACATGCACTACTGGGTGTCGGTTTCGGCTGCTCTCGGTGTGTATGTGCGTGCAGATCGTGTTGCGTGCTCATCCTCATGGCGATGCTCTTCACTGAGTGGCGTCGTGGGCCGACACGTTTACTTTGAACAAAACAAAGCGCTCAAAGCAGGTTTTAATGCCTGAATGCTATATGCATGGAATAATAGAAAAGGACCTTGGTTCTATTTTGTTGGTTTTCTTGAAATGGAATTCCAAGGTAATGATTAATAGGAACGAATGGGGGCATTCATATTGCAAGGGGAGAGGTGAAATTCTGGGATCCTTGCAAGATGACCTGAAGCGAAAGCGTTTGCCAAAGACGTTTTCATTGATCAAGAACGAAAGTTAGAGGTTCGAAGGCGATCAGATACCGCCCTAGTTCTAACTGTAAACGATGCCAACCAGTTATCCGCCATAGTCCTTTCATTGACTTGGTGGGCATCTTGTGGGAAACCAAAGTTTTTGGGTTCCGGGGGAAGTATGATTGCAAAGTTGAAACTTAAAGGAATTGACGGAAGAGCACCACAAGGTGTGGAGCCTGCGGCTTAATTTGACTCAACACGGGAAAGCTCATCAGGCCAGAACTCTAAAATGATGGACAGATTAATAGCTCTTTCTTAATATAGTGGATGGTGGTGCATGGCCGCTCTTCGTTCGTGAACTGATTTGTCTGCTTAATTGCGTCAACGAACGAGACTCTAACTTATTAACTATGTCGATACAGTCTAAATAATATGAAAGTGAAATTAAGTAGCTCGAATGATATATACACAATAATAACGCAAGTGAGTGGCGTCGTGTATGGTGTGCGTAGCTGTCTGTAGCCATCGTGCTGCAGCGTTTGCGTGTCTCCATGCATGGCGTTCATTACACAATATAAAGGCAAACTATGTTGGCTGCTAAATTAAAATTAGTAGCAGTATCTTCTTAGAAGGACAGGTAGCAGGAAGCTACATGAAAGAGAGCAATAGCAGGTCAGGGATGCCCTTTAGATGTTCTGAGCCGCACGCGCGCTACACTAAAAAAGTCAGCGAGTTCCTAGGCCGAAAGGCCCGGGTAATCTGTTGAACCTTTTTTGTGCTAGGGATTGGGGATTGTAATTCTTCCCCATGAACGAGGAATACCCAGTAAGCGCGAGTCATAATTTTGCGTTGACTATGTCCCTGCTCTTTGTGCACACCGCCCGTCGCTACATTCGATTGAATGGTTTAGTGAGGTCTTCGGATTCGTGATTGTGTTTGCGAGCGCATCACGAAGAAGATGCCCGAACTTGAACATTTAGAGAAAGTAAAAGTCGTAACAAGGTCGCCGTTGAGGAATCAGCGGCGGGATCATTAACATACATTTCTATGTTATATCCCACCTAAACAATTTAAAAATCAATGCTCAATGTTAGTTATGTCTTAACATTTGACGGAGAGCATTGTGGCGCTCCCCAGAGCATGCATATCCATCAGCAAACCACCCTAACACACACACACACGCACACTACGTCGCACTACGTCTAAGCGAGATTGCAGGCGCATAGCGTGGAGCGGATAGTGTGATGTGTGTAATGCAGGTCAGGGATGTCATCTACTCATCGAAGATGTAGTAGATGGTGGTGGTGGTTGTTGGTGTAACGTGCGTGTATCAGGAGCGTGCACATGCGCTCACACTGCCCATTGCCAGCGTATGCTTGATCGCTTTTCAGATGTAAGCCTGCTACGAAAGACTGCTCGTCTAATCGGCTTGTACGTTGGAATGTAAGCAGTGAGAGTGTGATGTTCATACTGTGCGTCAGCCATGTCACATTCTGCTCTATGTGCATGGTCAGGACTGACCGCAGGCTAAACTAAATAGTGCTGCATAATACATGCGGTCGTGCTAGCAGCCGATGGTTTAAGGCTGTTGTAGTACGCGGTGTATATGTGAGTCTAAACTGAATGAATTAAACAAAAGATTTGCTCTGTGTGAATGAATTGAATGAAGCTTTGATGAGTGGGTGCGTCGGGCTTAGTTGTGGATGCTGGTCTCGTTCATATGTCGTCCTAGCTGGTGCAGTAGTTAACTCTGTTGCACTTGCCTCGGCCTCGGCATATGCGCTTGTCAGCGGAAGCTTCAAGTTGCGACTGTTGTGGATTGTAATTGGCATGCTACCCTGATTATACGGTGTGTGTTGCAGTGGTTCACTCTCAGTCAACGGCCACTTACTTCTCTGTATATGCTCTCATATTACATGGCGGCGCCTAGCAGCCGACGGCCCGCTGTTGTAGTCCTCCATGGATATGTGAGTGTAAGCTTCGAAATATATAGACATATATACATGCGGTCGTGCTAGCAGCCGATGGGCGAGCTGTTGTAGTATGCGGTGTATATGTGAGGCTAACTTCAGAGCTCTTCTCTGTTTAATAAAATCAATAATAATAATAATAATACACAAGCTGGTTGATCCTGCCAGTGTGAGGAGCATGGCTGTGGTATAGCTGTGCTGTGCTGCGTGTAGGCGGAGTTGGGTGATAGTCGGTGATAGTAATCCGGTTAAGATTCCGGAACCTGTGCAGAAGTGTAACACCTTCGCACAGACCGTGCTCTCGTCTATGCGCAGCAGTACTCATGAAGCCACTCACATGCAACGCATTCGATTGCGTGAGTGAGTGTACGCTGCATAATGGGATGTCGTTCGAGACGCTGCTGGCACACGGTTCAGATGTTGTATGCTTACTACGTAAAAGGACTAAGTGGAAAGTCCCTCGCCGAGCATGTGTGCCAGAGCGTGCGTAGAGCCATCGCTTTATCGTAGCGTATGCGAATGGTGTTAATTGAGTCGATACTCCTTGGATTACGCGATCCGAGGCAAATCCGATGTGATAATCCGGAACCTGTTGTATGTGTATGTGTATGTGTGAGGATGGTGAGCTCATGTCGCCATGAACATCTAACTAGATAGCCATACGAGCGCCTCACACATCGCGCACACACACACACAGATCGTATCTCATTCGCAGCGCATAAAAGAGGTTAGCCTAATCCACCTCGCTCTAACAAGCAAAAAGGAAAAGGCAGCATACTTATTTTTTGTATGACACAATTGTGAAAACTAAAAAGCAACACGCTGAAGCGCTTGCTGCATAGCAGTGAGTGTGACGGCCTAAGCCTTCTTTTCTAGTCGCACAGAGCGGTATGTGCGTGCTGGAGGTTACCAGCGGTAACCAGTAAAGGCAAAACTAGTCTATACGGTGGATCACTTGGCTCGTGGGTCGATGAAAAACGCAGCAAGTTGCGCGAATGATTGTGAATTGCAGGACACATGAACATCGACAGTTTGAACGCATATTGCAGTCCATTGGATTTCAGTCCAGGACTTTGTCTATCTGAGGGTCGTGACCTATATACACGACTGCCCATGCAATACAATATAATAGTAATAGTATTATCCATAATCAGCATTGTATTGAAGGGTGCACTGGGCGTTCGTCTTTGCTGTGGCAGCGAAAGTGGTATCGTTGCTACGTGAACCGTCGCCTTAAATATTGCCTTGCAGAAATGCATTGCATGATATCAGACTGCACTATCACGTACAGATCTTTGTAGTAGTAGTAGTGTGGTGAGGCGATACAGATGTACGGTTGAGCCGCTAATCACATTGGTGGAAGCTTGCTATCTGCGCTTTAGCATGAGAATCAGATTGCGCTTGATTATCAGAATGTGAATTGAATTTGGCTAAAGCGAGCGCCAGACGGGCTATCAGGCTTTCACCCTCAACCAATTACACTCGATACTATCGATTAGTCACACGAACGAACCTCTACATAGTACTTATCGCCACGTTGATAGGCACGTCTAATATCCATGCTCTCGCGCCTTGCACTGTGTGTGCGCGCGTGTTGCATGAACAAACTAACAATCCTACACTCACACCGTGCATTTTCAGTTTAGCACACTACGCACACTACGCTCTCATACGCGCAGACATGACAGCGAAAGAAGACACACTATGATAATCTATGAGGAGCCTGTTGGCTGTGTCGTCGTCGTCGTCATCGTCGTCGTCGTGTATGAGATGTTGGTGGTGGTGGTGCGGCGTGTGCGAAGCTGGTGCATTATGTGTTTGATGTGTTACTGATGTTATACGACCTCAGATTAGGCAAGACTACCCGCTGAACTTAAGCATATCATTAAGCGGAGGAAAAGAAACTAACTAGGATTCCCTTAGTAGCGGCGAGCGAAACGGGATGAGCCCATCACTGAATCCTACGTGCCACTTTGTAGTGAGTGCGTTGGGAAATGTAGTGTAAAGGATGATTCAACTAATTTCATAGCTCGGCGGTGCGTCCAAGTTCTTCTTGAATGAGACTTTGCTATCCCATAGAGGGTGCGAGGCCCGTAGAGACCATTGCTGAGCTTTGAAAGAGTCTATCCTAAGAGTCGGGTTGCTTTAGAGTGCAGCCTTAAGTGGGTGATAAACATCATCTAAGGCTAAATATGACCACGAGACCGATAGCGAACAAGTACCGTGAGGGAAAGTTGAAAAGAACTTTGAAGAGAGAGTTCAATAGTACGTGAAACCGTATAGATGTAAACCTGAGAAACCCGAATAAACGAACTAAGAGATTCACCATCGAACGTATGATCGATGTGGCGTCCATGTTGTACGAAGGATGGTAATTAATGTAGATTGAAAAATCTACGGGTCTTCCTGCAGACTTTCATTATATATATATTACACTTGGACTGTCACATCACCAAACATGGTCATGCGGACGTGTGCAATTCTCTTTTAGTAGTACGCTGCGACCTGTTGGCTGTTAGTTGATGGCTCGTGAACGGAGCCTATGTGCATGCTTGTCTTTCGACAGGGATGCGTGTAGACGTTGTACGATGACCTGACTAGCGGCTCGACAGTATCAAACTTAACCGCATTCAGACATATTGGCCGTCGATGTGTTCGCATCCGACCCGCAACAAGCACAACCGTTGAACTTAATGCTACGATTGCATCGCCTTATGAGCGCTGGTCGTCATTGGTTGCGCGTTGGCTGTTTCGTTGTGGTGCTTTCGGATCGTGCCTCTATGTTCTATCAGCAGCGCAATAGTTTTGGGTAATTTCAGGACCCGTCTTGAAACACGGACCAAGGAGTTGAGCATATGCGCGAGTCATTGGGACTAGCTAATCCTAAAGGCGTAATGTAAATGAAATCATATGCATATACTATATGTATAGTACATGAGGGAAGATGGGTACCGTCTAAGGCTGCCCCGCACTCCCGGGGCGTTTCATTCGTACTGTACGATGAGGCGCTCTCATAGCGTATATGCTCTTACCCGAAAGATAGTGAACTATACTTGATCAGGACGAAGTCAGGGGAAACCCTGATGGAGGTCCGCAGCGATTCTGACGTGCAAATCGATCGTCGGAATTGAGTATAGGGGCGAAAGACCAATCGAACTATCTAGTAGCTGGTTCCCGCCGAAGTTTCCCTTAGGATAGCTGGCATTCAAACCACAAATAAATCGATATAGTTTTACTATATCAATCATTACGCTAATAGCATCTGGTAAAGCGAATGATTAGAGGCATTGGGGACGAAACGTCCTCAACCTATTCTCAAACTTTAAATGGGTGAGAACGATGACTTACATAAGTGAAGTCACACACTATAATATATTATATTATAAATGTTGTATACGAATGCTAAGTGGGCCATTTTTGGTAAGCAGAACTGGCGCTGTGGGATGAACCAAACGTTGAGTTAAAGTGCCTAAATGTACGCTCATCAGATACCACAAAAGGTGTTAGTAACTAAAGACATTAGGACGGTGACCATGGAAGTCGGAATCCGCTAAGGAGTGTGTAACAACTCACCTACCGAAGTTACTAGCCCTGAAAATGGATGGCGCTAAAGCGTACTACTTATACTCAACCGTTAGCGGCAATAGTGATGTGGCGTATCCGAATGCGGTGCGTGATGTCTTGAAGCCCTAACGAGTAGGCGGGTCGATACGGTGAGCGCAGAAGGATTAGGCGTAGGCCTGTCTGGAGCCGCCGTTTGTGCAGATCTTGGTGGTAGTAGCAAATACTCCAGTGCGCCTCTGGAGGGCTGATGTGGAGAAGGGTTTCGTGTGAACAGTTGTTGCACACGAGTCAGTCGATCCTAAGCTCAGTGTTACAATCTATACTATAACAGATGTACACAATAATAATCTATGACAATTTAATTTAATATATATTATATATTATATACAATCAAATGAGCGAAAGGGAATCCGGTTTGTATTCCGGAACCTAGCAGGGGACCGTTTGTTGTCGGCCACTCTAGCGGTAGAGTGTTCGTCGGGGTAACCCAATCTAACCTGGAGACGTCGTCGGGAGGTCTAGGAAGAGTTTTCTTTTCTGTATAAGCAATCAGGGTCCATGGAATACTTTAGCAGTGAGATATGGATTAGATTTGCAAAGAGCATCGCACTTGTGGCGGTGTCTAGACTCTCTCCACGAACCTTGAAAATCCAGGCGAAGGCCACGCGAACGCCTCCTGCTAGCTCGTACCCATATCCGCAGCAGGTCTCCGAGGTTAGCAGCCTCTAGTCGATAGAATAATGTAGGTAAGGGAAGTCGGCAAATTGGATCCGTAACTTCGGAATAAGGATTGGCTC
>JAOEHK010016893.1:0-10287 GCA_025447835.1 Labidoglobus nevermanni | reverse complement strand
CGATGTACATTTAACACGATTTGTAATCGTTAACATTTGGAGTAACAGTCTCTTCATTCGGACGTCATAGATTCTCTTAGCTCTTAAGTTGCCAACGCACTCTCCATCTTCCATGATCCAAACGATCAAGAGCTGGTTGGAGTTTGCGAGGCAGTAAGGATTGAATGCAGCCTCGTGAACGAGCTTAGAATTTGTGATAAATTGGTTCAGGACATCTATTGCAGATTTGCTGTTACTCGTATTGCTAATTGTATTGTATTGATAACCTTCTGCTGTAATTGAGGTTTTGCTGCTTTGTTGATGATAGTTCAGTTTGGAGTGGCGTAAACATTGGATATAAAGCCAATGTAGGGTCCACGTCCAACAGGACTCGTTTAGAGACAATACCGACTAAAAACCAAGCTCAAGCATTCAATCTTAGTGTTATGTAGATTTTTGAGGAAGAGATTTATGGCACCTACGAATCGTGGCCACTTGGGCTGATGCGCAAGTGGTGATAGCGATGGGGTGGTTTAGGGACGCGGTACCAGTCTGCAGGACCTTCGGGCTGAGGGGACTACCTGGCAAGGTCGGAGATTGAGGAGGTCCAGGTGATCGCACCATATGTTATAACCGGCCTTGTTATGGTTTGTTTACCCTGCCATAGGATCCTGATGGCCTTATTGCAGATATGCGAGTTCCATGTCAGTTTGCAGTCAAGAGTGAAGCCCAGGAATTTTGTTTCATTCACCAACTGCTGGGACATATTTAGAACATTCTTCACATGAATATATGGCTTTACTTTATTAATATAAACTACACAAAACTCATTTTGAATTCAGTCATCAAATACCATATTTGAAATAAGTAGCAACAATTGATGATGAAACTATGGCGAATAATTCTAGGACGTTTAATAATGCATGTTTAATTAAATAAATGATTCAAGAGCATAATTAGTTGATAATTGTGGTTGTATACACTTTATGAAGACTATACGTCTACTTTGAATGGCGAGCCGGGAATATGATCGTCGCCCCATTTCACAATGATAATATAATCGCCTCTGTCTCGTACCACGTAGCTCACTGTGTACTGATTGTGTCCTGAATGCTTAATAAATACTTCCTCACAAGGTCCTTTCGGTCCATGCACACCAACAAAGAGAATATTCGATCCTAGCACACAACAAACAACCATCAATCAAAATTCAAGACTGAATCACATGTATTGAATACTTACCCGCATTGTTCGCAGCCACAGTAAACTGGTTCTGCTTGCCCACGTAAGCCTTCTTCAAACCCATGCCTTTTGAGGTCACTTTCTTGACGTCGCTTTTAAACGCGGGCAATTTGGGGCCTTGTGATACTGCTTCTCCAATTTTGGCGACTGTCTCCACAACTACTGAGGATGTTTCCTGTGTACCGATATCAACCATGGACGAAGTACCTTTGGATCGAAATAACATATTTGTTTAGGAGTTTAGCATTGTTATACTGTTAGCCAATCATCCAACCTGTGCAAATAACTTTGAAGGGAGATCCAACAATATGATTATTGTTGTACTTGACGCTAATATAGTATTCTCCTGGCGCTAAAGGAGTGTACCGCACTTTGTACCCTTCGGCCACTTCAGTGCAGTCCATGGACACCTTGCACGGGCCATCAATGGTCACTGCCAGAGTGCCTGCACCGGCATTCACGGTGTCTATGATGAAATCGGTCTTCACTCCCGTCTTGATGTTCTGCAAGCCTGGACCTGCAGCGTGGACAGCAGCTGGATCGGCAGTATCTTTGCCGACGCGGATACTGAATGGGGAGCCAGGAATATGCACCCCATTAAACTTGGCATGGATTTTATGAATGCCGTTCTCTCGTGGCATGAATCTGACAGAGTACTCCTCCATATCAATCAACTGGATGAAGCAATCTTCTTCATGGCCAGATGGGCCAATGATTTTCGCATCCATATTGCCCTTGGCTCCGTTTTTACGAACCAAAAATTGCGATGGTTTATCTGCTTGAACGGCTCCCTCGGGGAATTGAGCAACTTCAAGCAGATGCGCATCTCCGACCGCTGGCGAAATGTACACTTTGAAAGGCGAGTCGGGAATATGTTGATCGTTGAATTTCATTCCAATGCGATACTCGCCTGAAATTGATTGGAAGTTTGCCAATAAATGAGCTGCAAACTTATTGCGGCGACTCTTTTATGCAATTGCTTACCAGGCTCGGTAACTTTATAGGACACATCGCATGAGCCATCCTTGCGATCCGTAAAGTTGATTTCTGCCTTGCTTGGGCCCTCCACCGAAATAGCCAATTGTCCGGTACCCGCTTCCCGAGTCCACACATTAAATTCATTCAGCTCGCCCTGTTCACCTCGCTCCAAACCAACGCCGCCAGCCTTGACCAAGTGAGCGCCGTGGTCTTTCAGTGGGCCCACTGTGAACTGGAACGGCGAGCCGGGAATATGGATGGCCTTGTATTTTACCGAAACGGTATGCACGCCCAATTCTTTGGGAACGAAATGCACCGCATACAATCCATCCTGAATTTCCTTGATGACCGCATCTTCGATTACCCCACCAGGTGACATCACATTGGAGCTGAGGTCGAAGGAGGTGATGCCGGGCATCTTAAAGGTGAGCTTACATTGACTACCAACTTCCGTAATTGGCACCGCATCACGCTGGCGCTGAATCTTCTCGCGCTGGCGGTTGGTTCCCTCGCCGCTGACCTTCACGGTATACGGGGACCCTTGGACATGATGGTCAGCGAATTTCAAGTTAACAATATAATAGCCAGGTTCGGTCGGCTTGTACGAGATTTTCAGGGTGCCATCGTCCTTATCAACGCATTGAATCTCAGCTTTGCTGGGTCCTTCAATGGACAACGAGAGCCCGCCGAAACCAGCATTACGAGTGTCCACCGTGAAGGTGTTATCCATATGGGTTTTGCCCTCCTTCAGTGCATTGCCGGCAACTACGACTTTCTTCGCATCGCCCACCTCTCGTTCGCATACGTTAATCTTGAACGGAGAGTTAGTTATATGCTTGCCCATTTTCTTAATCGAAACGATATGCTCGCCCACTTCTCGTGGCGTGAATGAAATGCCCATGTTTCCCGTGGGCAAACGCTTGAGAAAGCACGGTTCTTCCAGCCCGCTTGGAGATTGAATGGACGCATTGAGAGAGCGAACATCGGCGTCCGAAACTTTACCGGGCAAAGACACTTCGCTGCAGGAGCCCACCGAAATCTGGTTGCGCTTGCGACCTTCGCCGGTTATCTTTGTATTGAATGGCGAACCTCTGATGTGCTTATCGCCAAAGCGCACTGAGATTTTGTACTCGCCCGGAGCAGTGGGAAGATAGGACACTGACACCGTGCCATCTTTGTTATCATGACATGAGATTTCCGCCTTGCTGGGCCCTTCTACGGCCATCGAGAGACCACCAGCGCCCGCTCCTTTGGTCGAGATGGTGAAGTTGCTAGGTTCACCCGTAATGCCATGGGTCAAGCCAGGTCCATATGCAGTTACATAGCCAGAGCTAATAGAGTCCACATGGAACTTGAATGGCGATCCTTGGACGTGCTCCCCATTATACTTAACAGCCAATTCATGCAAACCTTCCTCGCGTGGGTCATACTTCACGCTCACGGTACCGTCGTGGTTGTCCTCGATGACTGGCTTATCAACGTATCCGCTTGGCATCTTGATATCAGCTACAGGTCGAAAGTGATGCATGTTACCATTACTGTGTTACCACCGCAGCCAGTTACCTTTATGGGTATGCACGAAAAAGGATGATATGTATTGGTAATCGGGATCGATCTCGTCCGAAGAACAATTCGGCGGCACGGATCTGTAAACGATCGGAACTTCTTCGCGGTCGCGATCAGAGTAAGTCAGCCACTTGTAATCCGCCCTGAAATACGTAGCCGTATCGTTCCAGTTTACAAGAGGCTGTTCTGGTACGTTTAGCCAGCTAAACATACTCGAGTATTTAGAACATAAATGCGCGGATTTGCAAAGGTGATTCAAAGGACTGCAAGTCGACCTAGAACGTGCACACCTCGATGACGTCTCGGGTATCTTACATCCGAGCTTTGGGAACTGGTTTCTGAGACTGACCACGATGCGAATTAATTTTTGGAAGGCATCGGAGGAATCGTCCGACCCGTCGTCTGCTGATTCAGTCGAGGCGCATTGGTGGCTGAGACCGATGCAGCTAAGAGATGCGCATATTTCCGAGTAATATTTGATATCTAAAAATAGCGGCTTGGCCATATACTCGTATCTGAAAAATCTCGTTTACGCCCATTCCGAAACCTTATTGACCTGGCCCATTCCGCTGCCCGCAAATGCATCTCAACTGTCCCAAAACAGTACAACTTTAGTGGTAAAGCATTCGCAACATCCCTTTCGGGATTGGACTATAAGTTATTGTTTTCATAATTCGATATCTGTAGAGTGGGTTTGCTAGAACTTAGAACTTAGTGAAATATTACGGAAGCGCCGAGATTGATAGCTTCAAATATCCACCTATTTCGGTTCTGTCAATCGCCAGCAGTGTCGCAAAAACAACTTCACAGGAATTGAGTGATTCGGGAAATGCATATATAGATGACAATTATAAATAGCATTCTACCAGTTTAAAAATAATCGAAACCGGTAAACAAAGAGGAGAAGGTCTAAGAATTAAGTGGAAGGCACAGCTTTTGCAATACCTAGGGTTTGGAGATTGGAGGTCTTTGGGGCTATTATGTTGTATATGAGCAGCTGAGTACTACCCTCTAATTTCGCATTAAATAATTTGATGTATATTAATGAACATATTCCAGATGAATGAATATTATTGAAAGCAAAGAAAATGGCACTCTAGGGCAGTCATTGCCAAAATGGACGCTACCACCTCTTAATAGGCGTTTCAGCGATTTAGGGGGGGGATGGACCACATAACTGCAACTGAATAGGCCGCGGGCGGGCCACCTGGAAAGGGGGCGGCAGGCTAAATAAGTTTTGGAACCACTGCTCAGGGGTATGGCTACCTACGTTTTTTCCTTCACGACCTCATTTATGATTGTAATTATTTTCGCAACCCTCAAAATATGGAATAAAGATGAAGATAAAGATTTCCTAAAGATTCAATGATTACGGGACTATATATATGGTATGTATTGCAGGTAAATGATAAAACCGGGGAAAATTTGAAAGCAAACATGAAGAAAATTTAATTTGATATAACATTAGTGGCCCTAGTAGTATTAGTCGTAGTTATGATAGATACGGACCCATTAGTTAGAAATAACATTGTGGGGATCGTACCAGATATAAAGCGTTATTTATATCAAATTGCTACTTCACTTTGAATTATAAGATGCGTCACCTAGAAATACTCAAATAGCAACTACAGAATCAACCGGAACAGTTCAGCGGACCAAGCAAGAGATTACAGGATGAAATCACTTAGTTTGTTTAGGGAAATAACGCAATAATGTTGTAATTTAAGATCTTCCATATTGTTAATGAAGTCCTGCTGTAGACTATAAATTTGGCGATAACCAGCATGGTAATTTATTATTTGCCATTAAGGTATATGGCTGTTTAATTGCTCATTTGGCTCATCATGCTCATTAAGCTCATTAAGCAATTCGATTTGATTTATCCTCATTTACGCGACTCGTTGGTTCTGCTAACCGCCACTTTTAAGGTAGGTAACTAATTCATTTTCCGCACGAAGATTTTGCCATGTTAACAATGAGAGGGTCACACATGATAATAGTTGGAGTAACTTACCAATAACGGTGCCTCCTGTAGTCGGTAGTGGGATATTATCAAAGTGCAGTGAATGATAGGACTTCTTGCGCGACTTGCTAAGGGCGTCGGTTTGTGTGATGGTCTCCTGCTGGAAATTGGTCGTTTGCTCGACCTGCGTGCATCATAGAAGAGACAGGTAAGTTTCGCAAGGGAATGATACATCGTGCATGTCAATTGGAATTTGTGTCACTGCGTATTTACGATGCTAATTCAAACGCCTACAACTCAGGCGGGAAGAAATATGCTAAGCAGGTGCGTGTACCTTATTAAAATGCGCAATAAGTATATATAGGCCGGAATTGTGTGATGGATGAATTTGATTAACGCCTCACTGACTGACTAAAGCATTGATCAAGTATTCAGAGAAAAGCAATTGGGCCTACCTACCTACTCGTGTTCGTCGGACTGCTTTCAGCGAACAGCCACTCGACCTACTGCAAGACAATCAAATGATGATGCTTTCGGAAAGCGCTTAGCACCGCCTCAGAGTCACTCAGGACCAGTGGCTAAGTTTAAATGGGCTCGAAAGTCGGAAATGTGTAAAAAATATCCACCAACTGCAACTACAAGTATCTGGAGACCAGTTCGGCCGACTTCGATTCAAGCCGCTTGATTATTTAATTGTGCAAGGTTCCAGCGGGACGCGTTCGCGAATGCAAAATTCGGCGAATTGCAAGCACAAAGTGTGGTTGACAACGATGACGTGCTGATGTGCAGATTACGGCCGTTCTATTTTTACTCTACCCCAAATGCACACGTATAAATAACATTTATACGTTAACTGAAGTTGCATTTATGCGAAACGAGACGATTTTTGGGAAATGAAGCGCAAATTGACGAAGAACCGCTAAAGCCGGATTTAGAATTGCTACAGCCCTAAGCTGTATATTCCTTGAACAATACCAAGAAAGGCATCACAAGTTCATGAACTGATAAGATGTGACGATTTTGGTCAAGTTATTCAAAAAACCAAATGTTTCCTTATCTTCTCGAACATTTTTCCAGCAGTGCTATTGAATATTTATCTGTTGTGATGATCTATTACAGGGCTCCCCAACCTTTTAGCGAGGAAGAGCCAATTGGCCATTAAAAGAGCCAGCCAGGAGCTGACAAGAGCCACACTAAACGTACAAAAGTGCCTCCACTATCAAAATATCTGCGGTTTACGACAGTCGCTTAGATATTCTTGAAATTTTCTGGTCGGTCGAGAGTGAGAGAGAGCCACAGCATACGTCTAAAAGAGCCACATGTGGCTCGCGAGCCGCTGGTTCGCGAGCCCTGACCTAGGGGTTGGGAAGACAGATTAATTAGGAATTGGAAAAGTATACAATTTCATGTAATCACACGCCATGTTTGTTTTATTAGCTTGGATTTTTCAACCATAACTGTCAAAATTTTCTGAAATGAAAACAACACCTGCATTTGATTCTTTTGAAAAGAAACCGTAAATAGAATTTATTATTGCAGAAACGGTTTTTGGAAACTTTCGTCGTACAAACACTTCTCTTTTCCCCATTATTTGCGTAATCTGTACTGATGGTCGCACATGCGAACATGTCTCCTTAATGACGATTTATCATTGAAGCTTTTGTCGCAAACGCGACATTTGAATGTCTTCCCTGTATGCATGACTAAATGCCGGCTCAAACCGGACGCATGGCAAAAGACCTTCGGACACAGGGTGCAGTAATGTAGCTGCACGTCGCCCACTCCAATCGCGTTCAGATGCGTCTTCATGTGCGCTCTCATGGGCTCTCTCTGCGAGAAGCCCTTGCCGCAGTGTGGGCAATTGTACGGCTTCAAGCCGGTGTGGGTCATCATGTGCCTGAAGAGGATCTCCTTCTGGGCGAAGCTCTTCTGGCACACCTCGCACTGGAATGGGCGTTCGCCGGTGTGAATGCGCTCGTGGCGGACCAAAGCGGACCTGGTCGGGAACCATTTCTCGCAAATGCCGCAGCTGAAACCGCGCTGCTGCATGTGGACGGAGCTATGGCGTCGCAGCTGAATCCTTCGGGCGAACGATTTCGGGCATTGCGGGCACTTGAAGACCAGCATCTCGCCGTCCTCATTCATGATGACCTTGTCGTCCTGGTCCGACTCTGCCTGGTAATTGGCATCGATCTCCTGCGTATCCTGCTCGTCGGTCATGAGCTCCAGAACGATGACCGACCCATCGTCGGTAGTGACGGACACCTGGGTAGGTTTCCCGGGTTCGTGCTCCACTCGCATCTGCAGGTCGCCAGTGAGATTGAGGTCGGGGTGGCTGGCTAGCGTCGATTTGACCGCTTCGGCAATAAAGTCGAGGTCTTGGTCGGCGATAACGGTCTCCGACAACTGCTGGTCTTCGTCGGCAATGTTCGCGCCGCCCACGCCATCCACGACGTAGTAATTGTTGTCGTCGATCATATCCAGCTTCTTGATCTTTGTTTTATCATCCCTCAATGTGTCCTCCTCTTCGGGCGGAAGCGTGATATTGATATCAGACACTTCGGGCTCCGGGTCGGCGGCAATGTAACCGACTTGCGTCACTCCCACGATGTCCTGTTCGGTGTTGCCCTCTTCGGATTCGCTCAGCGAGCTGCTTTTATCCTGGCTAATATTGTCCTCCTCTACGGCATCAATGTCCATGGTTCCCAACTTGGTCTGTAGTGTTTTCAAATGTAGCCGAAACTTGACGTCAGAGTTTTCGCACTTTTTCCGAAAGTTGTACGACTTTTCTAGCTGAAACTTGCAAGGATGGCAGATTTTGTTAGGAAGACCATCGCCTTCGTCCACCTAATAAGAAAAGCAATTGTAGGGATGATTGGGGGCATTTTCCTCATCGATTACTCACTTCCAATGCCACGCAGGCCATAATTCGGAGCGCGAGCGGAATTTGTTCATCTCGATCGAAAATCGGTACCAATTCATCCTCTTTCGTCATGCATAAACGGCAAAGTTCATTTAAATCAAGGATGACTTCCTCCTGTTCGCCGGTTTTCTTGCGACTGTACGTTTTCATTTCGTTGCCAGATTATTCTTCAATTTCAAATACCTGCTGCTGGATCAGTTTCCTTAGTTATTGCTGATGATAAATACGGTCGCCTCTTTGCTGCAGGATTTGTTGGAATCACGGATAATTCAGAGTTCTATGTTGGGTGTAAACAACTGGTGCCATCGATCTGTGAAATGGACGCTGCATTACCACAAGCAACATGGACGCAATTTAGGGGAATTTTCGTTTCAAAAACATAAAATGTTTAAACATTATTCATTTTATAAATAACATTATTTATTTCCATAATGTTATCACTATTATTACTGTGATTAAATATTGCGTAAATTTGTAATATTTGACTGATATGAAAGACGAATCAAAATGTATTCATTAACTATTTAACAGAAATTATAACAAATATTAATTAATGATGATCAATCACACTATTTCATTGAATTCGATAAATATAAAACAAATTTTTTGTTATAAATATTTAGCTAGTAAATAAACATGGCTGACATAACCATTCTTTAACTACGTGTGCTGAGAATTCCTAAAGTCAACTTCTCAGAATAATAGTTATTTTAAAGAGTCCTGATTCTTATTATTATAACATCGAAATGGACCTGCATAGGTAAACCATGTGGTTTCGTAAAATTCACCCAATTTGTAATATTTATTCTGATATAGTGTGCTTCCTGCACCAACCCAAATAATTTGGGATCGTGACGATGAGCGATGTAAAAGAGCCGCTGAGAAACCGTCCTCTGCATTGGTGCTTGCTCTCCCTATTGCTCCACCTTATGGGCAACGTCGAGGTTGGGTTCCTCGACAACCCTCTGATTATGGAGGTAATCCAAGCTAGATCTACCTTTCTTGTTACATTGGGATCGGTCTGCCTTCCCGTTCCCCGCACCTCGGTCCCAGAGGTCCTTTTATCCTACCCCACCATTATTCACCTAGTCGTCTCATATCTTCAATGAACTGCTTAAGCTCACCCCAGGGCAGTTTAGCCATCTCAGCGTGGGTCAGTGCCTCCTTCCCTAAGGTTGCCTTCTGTTGCACCCTTAGTGCAATCCACTCGCCCAATATAGTCTGAGGCCTTTCACCCTCCTTTAAGCAGTGCTTGCATAGTGGATCTTCGCAAAGACCCACCATAGCTAGGTACTTATTGAGTCCGCAGTGACCCGTAATGAGTCCTACGAATTCTGTTAGCGTTTCTCGTCCCCAAGAGAGTGCAAGTCGAATGGAGGTACTTGATGATTTTCTCCCCAGGAATAGTGATGTATTCTCGGTGCTCGTTCCCAATCATCCTCTGACACTAAGGTTTCTTTCCTACTTTTTTTTATATATAACAAGAGGAAATCTCCCCGGCGTTACCCGGGGTAGTCTCAAATGAAAACTCCCGATTTCAAATATATATATCTAGTCCTGCTTTTAGGAGCATTGACCCGGTATTTAGAAATGTCCCGATTTCGGCGGGACAGTACCGCTATTTAGAGAACTTCCT
>JAOEHK010016852.1:0-10293 GCA_025447835.1 Labidoglobus nevermanni | reverse complement strand
CCTGTCTTTCGCGGACAATGGCAATCCGATTGCGCTACCGAGCGTTGTCAATTTTCGATGTATATTATGGAGATAGATTCAGGATTGCTAATGATAATTCCAACACTATGGCTATCTTCAAGTACATCATGTTCATTATTTTTTCAAGACATTGTCTTTCAGAGCAAGTTGTAGTTGCGCTTGTGCAGTATTCTGAAAGGGACAATGGTGTCCGGAAAGTAAAAAGGCACAAACGAAGAACGTGGCATGCAACAGCGTCATCACTGTGGGATGGTGGGCTTGGTGCGCACATTCTGGGACACCTCACCACAGTCCAGCCACACCTGTGTCTCGGCGAGGCGACTGAGGTACTCGTAAATTCTCGCCTCTGCTCTTGCTTACAGATTCCAGATGCTGTTCGCCGACATGTGACCATGCATGAGGAATTCCGACAAATGTTCGAGCATTTGTTGTACGACGAGGTGCGCGCTCGTCCCCGACGAAAAGGTGAGTCAGCAGGCGGGTGACTAAATTCATCAGCTTATGATCATCGTCTTTAAATATTCGCCGCAGCTATTCGGGTACGTCTGTCAGCAGCCTACCACTGACGTATTCGCGAATAATGCTGTTTATTAGCTTAGAGTGCTTAATTTCTGTTTCAATTCACGAATTCGTATTATTTCATGCTATGATGTTGGGACAGTCAAGGTTACACTGGAATGTTTCAATTTTATTCCATTTTTCAACAGGTTTTCAGTATTTGAAGTTAGATTACATTTATATACTAAAGCATTCTATGGTTCATGTGTAATGTAGATCAATAATGAAATGAGAAAGGATATTTTAGGGCGTTTACGAGGCGTATGTCATGGGCAAGTACAGGATCCCAGAGTTTTCAATTTCCTCACGTTTGAAATGGCACATTTCTACACGAAATTGAATTCTACATTCAGACCAAACATGTTATTCAACAAGGGACTACTGTGTACACTCTGTGCTTGAAAATCAATACGAAAAGTTTTTATATCCTGAAGGGTGCTACCATTAGGAAATTTACCACTCAATCTCATCTTATCTAAGAGATATATAAATATCTTCACTGTCTGAACCTATAATGCGAATCATATTAAGGTTTATAAGATGAACTGTATCAATATCGTTTTGGTGGACAATATTTGCATTTAACTTCTGTTCATTTTCCATCTTTTTTTCATATATAACCGCAATGCTATGAATTTCATTCGATCCTTAATCTTTCAGAAAACTTTCAAACTTCTTATTATCCTTCAGCATCATTAGCTTCATTGTAACGATATTGAATTCTACTGATTTGATGCCAAATTTATTCACTTTCCAATATGACGTTGTTTTGAGTATATTGCAGCTCTGCTTACTTCCTGTCTCTAGACTTCACGTCGCCAGGGTTTTATTCGCTGAGCAGGACTTCTGAAACTGTTGCAAACAGCGACTATACACAGGAAAACAATGAATTTATGTCATTCTAAAGAACAAATACAATTATAATTTGTATTTTAATTAACTGGAATGTTGTAACAATGCTTCTGACCTTTGGTTTAGGTCTGTGCACCAGTCTCACGAATGCGGTCGGAATGCAGCGGAATAAAATTCTTTCATTTGTACGTTACTTCCTTTTAATTGTTTGCATGCAGTATAAAAGCGCTTCTTGGCTCTACTCTAATGATGTGGTTCAGTTACTTTGTTGTTAGTTTTAGCCAAGAGGCTGAAACCATCTTCTTACATTAGTAATTAGTTAACTAAGTTGAACGACACAAGAATGCAGAAGATAAGGAAAACCATTACAATTAAGATTCCTGGATAAATAATAAGCAATGATCTGCGGGTTCCCTAACTTGGATACTTCCGGGAAGCACAGTTACAATTCTAATAAATTGCAATTAGACATGGGATAACAAGGAAATAAGAATTCAAAAAATAATTAATATATTTTATTAGGTTTACAACTTTCACAATAGTGGGACGATTTGTTCCACGTACCCAGCAATATTAGGCACAATTCGCAATTCTCAGACTACACTAGAATTCAAGCATATGCAGTAGAAACTCAATAGTAAGGCTAAACTAGATGAAAAATCGAAATGAAAAACTTCTGTAAGGAAACAATAAACTTTCCGCAATTTGAAGTTCCTTAATGCAAATACCTGTGGGGAGTACACTTCAAAATACGAACAATAAGGAATGTAATTAATAATTCTTGGAACTGAGTTATTCCTGGTACCCGGCACGTTTAGGCACAATTCGTAACTTGAAAATTGCTCTTGAATTCGAGCGCATGCAATCGAAGCTTGTTGGTAAGCCGGTGTCAGTGTTCTGAAAGCGGAAAGCAGCAGTGAAGCGAGTCGGAACCATACCTGCCCCGATGTCGGTGTTCATTTCCTCGCTCTTCATTCATAACTCCGCGCGGCCACAGCCGACCTATACGCTACTAAGCAGAAGCTTTCCATTCAACGCTTCACGTTCGTTCGGTTGTAGATCAGTCTGCAACGTGCTTCGGTTCTGTGCGCTCCGGTGAGGACAATCACCACTTCACCAGTAAACATCGCATCGGGCCGAACGCGGCACGAATTCAAAACTTAGGTGAACCTCAGCATGCCCTAGACCTGGGAAAAGAGTGACACTTTAATGTAGCAAAGTTACCAACGCATGTGGACCAAATATGCAATCCAGACGAAAGTGATTTGATTATATCTTCATCGCGCATATCAGTAATCACTGCTTGTCCACAAGTCTAAAAGGGAACGAAAGTAGAATCAACATACCAAACACTAAAAATGGTTTTCAATTGTCTCGCACCATCGTGGATTGGACTTGTGTTCATCTTAAGCCAATGTAAGTAAACAGTAACTTTGTAGGCTAAGGCCCCCGCATAAAGTGGAACGTTATGCGAACTTATGAAGTCATCTCATATCTAAATAATGGTGTTAGTAGTAAAACGGAATAAAATTAAAAAGCTATACGAGTATTGTCATGTAATCAGTCAGATTCTTCTGGATTTTCTAATACTCTGTGGAAGGTATATCCTGTTATCATATAAAGCCAGGAGTAGAACTTATTTAACCCGTCTATTGTTGATCCACTTGGACGTTTCTTGCATTGAATGTTACCCTCCAGAATGATCAACGGAATATATATTTTTCCTGATTTCTGATGATTACCTGCAAAAGATCTTCAGGGAACTCTTTAGCACAAGAACGAAAATTCTTAGAACTTTTGTTCAGTTCAGGATCGCTAAGGCTCAAGGTCGATTTGTTTTTAACATCCTAGTTTTGAAGGTAAGTGTGTGGATCTTTTGATTTAACAATCACTTGACCACTCATTTATCACTATATCAATGATGACATTAAATATTTTGAAACTTGGAAGAACACCACCAAATGTTTGAAATAGTAAAAATACGATGCAATAGAAATAGATATAAATTTCGGGTAATCACCCTAATGCTATAAAAATCCGTTAAACCGAAACATCGATAAATGGGACCACGTTAAGTGGAGTCTTATTATATTGTTTTGTATTGTATCTTCCTAGATTTTCATAGAGTATTGAAAGAAGTATTTAAAGAATGTTGGCTTAGCCATTGTCTAAATCAGTGGTTCCCAACTGGGAATTACTAGCCGAGATTGGAAGTACAACTCAGTGCATCATAATAAATGTGCACTTGGCGCATATTATTAGAGGATGCCTTTTGGTGTGCTCGTGGTAGGTAGCTGGTGTTGGATCGTCCTATACCTGGTACAATTTCGCAATTTACATACCTACTACGTAGTGAAGTGATACGTGAAGTATGGTGACTGTAGACGCTGCTTTGTACCTGTACGTTGGATGACTCACTCACTGCGACCCTTTGCCTTTGTCCAACGAAGGAATGCGAATTGTAAGAAGTGACTGTAAAGCGGAGCAGCAAAAATACAGCCCTTCGCCATTCGACACCACCACGTTCATTCCATTGTTGGTGGGTTTGGCATCCGATCACACTCTGCAGTTGCATTTCTGACCGTGTCCTTCTAGTAGCTTTGTTGGATCATTGAAGAATGGCAGAGGAAAGGATTTATGCCAAAAACGAATACGTTGGAGGAATTTAGTAGCAATTTATTAAAATTCTTAGATTTTTTGTTTTATTAGCATGTGCATGCACGATAAATTTCCATTAATTGGGTTGAGCAACATGAATGAAATGAACCATCCAGTTTCTATTCAATCGTGATAAAATTATGGAAATATAAATTATTCAACTGAATGCAAAGCAACAATGAAGAGATTAAGATAGTAGCCTCAAAAGATTGACACAAAACTGCAACTTTATCATAAATTCTTATAATGTCTTTACGATTTCTTAATTTCCACTAGTCATTAATCATTTAGTATTGTAATTGTAAGCTTGCGAATATATATTTTCCGTTTATAGCTTAGAACGCCTCCGGATCATATAATTTCCATTCTCTCATTACTGTAGTCATCATGCACTAGGCATCTTAACAACCATTGCTGCCTATATATCTTGTTTTTATGTCGTCCTGTATTGGTTAACCTTAGGAAATGACCGTACCAACAATAATTGACGTTATTCGCTGTTTCCTTAATTGTAGTTTATATGTCCTTGCAAATTTCTGTATTACTTATCTTCCCTGCAGCTCTAGGGCAATAATTCATCTTGTTTTACTGTTTTTCTTAAGTTTCCACGAGTTACAGCTATATAGGGTGATTGGCAGGGTTGTCTCCAGGTGGAAGCATTCAATGCATTGCATCGGGACGCCATAAGGACCTCGAATATTCCCTATGCTTGTCCGCTACAGGATAGGCCATTTTGAAAATTACTGTTCGACATCAGGGCGCTAAAATTCTCGAGCCATCATGGATGATTGGTTTTAGGGTGTGATTGATCAGCTGTTTCTTACTTTCTTATGTTAATAGCATAGAGATAGAAAACATTTTTAAGAGTAAAACGAGATTATAACACACCTCACAGTCACACCACTTGCATTTAGTTTGGTAGATGTTTATTATCAGAATATCAATATACAGATATTATTGATATTCTAATATTTGCAATCGCGAGTAGGGTGATTAAACTGTCTTTGGGTGCAGAAATTTATCAGTAGTTGTAAGGCAACTATGTGAAGTAGAAAGAGAAGTAAAGGAATAAGATTGTAGGCTAAGAGGGCTTAGTGCGTGTAATTATAAATTTGCATAGTTCATTGCCTCCGTTTGCTTGTTATCCTCCAGTCCATTATTATTGCTTCTGCGTGCCATTAACCATAAGCACAAACTTGTGGGAATCCGTTCTGCAAATGATGGCAGATTATCACGCACATTTTTATAAGCGTTTGCAAGCACAGAATATTGAAAATTTGAAAACTAAACAACTCACTTAACTCGCTTAACAATTGTTAGAAAAACAAAGAATCGAAAACACAACAAATCATTTTATGCCTAATCTTATATGCATTTCTGTGAACACCAAGGTACAGATAGAGTACAGATAATAAACGATAATGCACACTGGAATGTTGTAATATTTCAAATATGTTGTAAGGCATATTTTAAACGCATCTGTATGTTCGGAATCTCCTCCTAAAATACAAATAATTCAATCGAAATGAAATATTGAGTATATGCCGTGTACTCCTGGAATAATTTGCAAGGAAATGCAATTGGAAAAACCTCATGGTTCGAAAGTTATAGCGAAAAAACAACACTGCGGCACCCCAATAGCGATCGACGTCGGTCTTCTGCGCACGCGTCGTCGTCCGTTGCCAAGCAGCGATTGTGTACCGAAGGAATGCAAACGGGAATGAATTTTTCAGCTATATTAAGTAGCTACCTAGGCAATGCTGGGTACTCCACTAGTATCTGTATAAAAAGTATGTGATAATTATGATTAATTCAAGAAATGTTCAAGAAGTGCCTAATTTCATTCCTTTAGTTATACATAGAAATGGACGCTTTATATCTCGTTTAGAATGAAGAATTTGCAGCCTAAGTCCGGCCCTACATATGAACCATTTACGTGATTGGAATGCACTGGAACAGGTTCATTTGAGATGCATCATTCTGTCGCGACATGAAATGCCTTACAAACGTCTCCGCTTTTTTTACTTTTATTTCATCAATAAACGCAGCTTCGTCGCTCTTCTTCCTCGTCTTCGTGTTGCTGCTGCTGCGCATACACCTGCTCGTAATAATCGACGCAACAAGAAACGCTACTTAGGCCAATCTCGGCACGCATATCTCGTCGATGATCGTTTTCTGCATCTTGGCTAGCCTCGTGCTGGATGCGAGCATCGGCAGTCGCGTTGCGTGCTTTCGTAAATTTTATAAAATTAAATTATACGTTCGCAATGGGCAGCCGGCAGAATTTCAGTCGCGGCCGGCTGCTGAAGGAGTCGAGGGCGAGAGACGGCGTTGCAATGCCGTTCGGCAGTTGCGCTCCAATGGCCACAAGTCGGCCATTGGAATTCCTCAATGAATTTCGTTCGTCGGCATCGCTGCTGCTGATGATTTTTATTAAGACGCGCACTCTGCAGCTCGAATGTCAGCCGTCGTCCGGCTGCGCACGAGAATTAAACCCTAAGCTGGAGCA
Source organism: Labidoglobus nevermanni (assembly GCA_025447835.1). Taxonomy (NCBI): domain Eukaryota; kingdom Metazoa; phylum Arthropoda; class Insecta; order Coleoptera; family Staphylinidae; genus Labidoglobus; species Labidoglobus nevermanni. The sequence continues at coordinate 3,695 of JAOEHK010016852.1, read as the reverse complement.
GTGGGCCAAGTGGTCCCAATTACAGGCAGCCTCTTCACTGCCAGCCGCCCCATCTACCTGCATCAGAGGTCACAATTGGCAATCATCGGCGGCGCTCATCCGGTCAGTGAAAACGTAAAAAAATGTTGCCCGTTCTCTTCGATTGTAAAGGGAACACTGAATAGTGAATTTAATGCGCGGTTGGTCCCTAGTCTGCTTTTTTCGGCTGCTCGTCAAGTGGTCAACAAATTGGTTCCAAATGTATTTTTTTAATTAAATCAAATATGTCCCAAGGGTTGGGCATTTCGAGATTGAATTCCATGCACCTTTGAAATGAGATTTTTCGTTTAGAAACTTGTTTTTTTATCGTTCGTGTTTAACGAATCGTTTAATGGCAACCTTGTCTTCAAGATACGATCAAGAATAAGTTAATTTTGACGCTTTAATATAATGCTTCGACAAAGTTTATGATTTATTTGTGCAATCAAGAAACTGCGAAACCCACAACGGAAATATTAATCTGAAGCAAAAGTAGGTATACTTTTCTTTTCAGAAATAAAATATTCAGACATTCAATGTCATCAATTTACATTCGGATTTCGTATCTTTTTAATATTATTTATTGCATATTAAAGTTTCATGATAGTAATGAACAAGACTAGAAATCGAATTTGCCTAATTCTAATTTTTAATGTGATTCCCGTTAAGTTTATTTTGAGAAATTGCACTATAAGTGTGCGCTTAACTGTTGAAGGCACATTCGATTCTGTTTCTTTAATGTGTGTGAAGTATTTTCATAACATACGGCAAACGTGGCATTCGCATACTCTGACAATGCTCAAGAGAGCCTTGGAACGTGTGAAAGCCAGATCCATTGACGACCCCATCATGGAAGGACTATTATGTGTCGGTCGACGGTATTTCGTTACAATATCCGGCAATGTGAATCTGCTCCAACGAGATACTCAACTCCTCGTAATTCATGAAAGTTCCACATGCCTATGACCATTGTTCAAACATGGAAAAGAAATCCTGGAAGGACGGGCATAATTTTGCATCGTTTCCTATGTTTTCAATGACGGCATTATTGTAATATTTTAGGAACTTTAATTTCCTAAATGAATATCATTAAATTGTTTTTTTCTTCATTGCTGGTGGCAGATTCGATGTTAAATCGTTCTGTGCCTAACAGTGTATGTAATATTTGCTCTGTTGTCATATGAAGCCACTAGTTAATGCTATCTAATCATGCTATTTTTGATCTACTTGGACCCTTATTTTGTCAACTAGTATGATCAGCAGAAAATTATTTCTGCTATGGCTTGTTTCCCTGATTATAGAAGCCTGCTAATGTTCTACGTATCTTCAAGAATTTTATTAGCACAAGATTGAAAATGACTAGCATTCTAGGTATGGTTAAAGAATAGTGAGACTCAATTTTGATTTGATTCTGACATCAAAGTTTTGAGGATAAGAATTAGTCAAATACAATTGTATTCCGTTGCTTTCTTGGATTGCAATTTAGTTGAAAAGGGAGTGCGTAGACTTTTGACTCAGCAATCACTTGACTTGTATCGGTTTAACCTTCAAGGGTTCTTCGACTTCTTCAGATCCGAGCTGTCGCTGTCATCGCCGTTCTGCTGGCCAATGTAGCTAATCCACGTTTCCGCGCCCACCACTATTTGACTGAGGAGTGCTTCACCGCTGTTGAATCGATCTATGAAGGCACATGCACACCACGTTCCTGGCGATTTCGTGAGGTATTGCGCTTATTGATAAAGATCTTAAACAAAGTCGTCCGCGACACCTCCGGAAACTGTGTGGAGAGCCCGTTCAACGTCAGCCCATGGCCCTCATATAGCTTCGTCTGCACGCGTCCAGTTAGATCGTCGGTGACCACACCCGGACGGCTTGGGAATAGAGCCAAGGCTATTAATTAATAGGAATTTTATTAACTTCTTGCATGACATTAGTCGAAAAGAGGTTATGTTTGCATTCTTACTCATTTCTGTCACTATTACCGATCCGGAAACCTACGTAGAGGTTTTCAATATTTAGTTCACAGCTACAAATTTGGACATCTACCAGTCCATCTGTTAGCAATCGGTTTGCAGTGTCGTGTACTGATGCCTACTTGATATGGCATAGAAAATTAATTCCCGTACGCATTCGGTCGGTAAACAATCGTTGCTTGGCAACGGACGACGACGCATGGGCAGTAGACTGCATTCGAGCGGTATTGCCGTGCCGTTTGTCGTGAAAAGTGTTGGTTTTTTCGCTATAACTTTGGAACCATGAGGTTCTTCCAATTTTCCTTTTCGTTAGCGGTGTCCCAGAAGTACACGGAACATATTCAATATTTCATTTCCATCGAATAGTTTTTATTTTAGGAGTAAATCGAATACACACACACACACACACACACATACATTCATTTTTATATATAGAGATAATCAGGCAAAACGCAGAGAATACATTCGTGGCGTAACCTGTCTTCAATTCAATTGTTTTGTTGATAATTACTAATGCGTACGCGGGAATCAATTACATGTACAATAAGATGTAGTGAAGGTTGTTTGTACAATCTACAATTATGAGCATTGACCCGCAGGCAACAATTAAATACTATGCTCACGAACGTAGGCAATTCATTTTTCTGGCTGTAATTTACTCGTTACTTTCATTGAAACTGAGTCTAAGAATAAATCATATATGGTATATATAGCTGGCATTTTACTGGAGTTAAATTTCCCATCTAATTTTAGGTGGCGTATATAAATTCCTTACTGTGTAGAGTAGCGTTTCTCAAACTTATCATTCGACTCATTGCACGCCAAGACGCGAAAAAAGAATTTGAGGTACGCTAAAAACCTCACAACCTAGCTGTAAATAAACACCGAGAATGGAATAACAGAGGTTCCCTTTATCTAATTGGCCTTCCCTGAACAAAAACAATGAAAACAACAAAATTTTTGTGCCACCTCTACACCATATTCGCAGCACCTACTTTGAAAAATTGTGGCGTAGAGGCTCTTCTTGTTACCTTTGTATCTCGCTCTGATGTCCTCATCCATTCATGTCCTCTTAGGCCGCCGATCTCTATATCTTGCTAGCTTCTAATGAGTGAGTTAATAGAATCAAATATATTGTATTTTCATGTGGTTTACGAATACCAAAACTCCACAGTAAATTCTTATTCGGATTCCGGATGATACGTCTGGACTAAAAGTGCTTTAATTGCAAATTTAGCGAGACGATCCGGTAATGCGTAGTCACAACGAATAATGCTTTGCGATTGAATAAAATGCTTATTCCGCGACGAGTGTCTCTGCTTTCTCGGAAATATTCTACATTATCGCGCTGCGATGATTATATATTGGTACCTCGACATACTAGTGCCCTGACATACGAGTATTTTGAGATACGAGCCGCCGAACCAGCGATAATTTACTTTGAGATACGAGAAAGATTTGAGATACGAGCTCAGACTGCAACAGAAAAGGCCCTTGAATAATTAGAACCCGAAGTGTCAGTGGCAGAAAATATTGTTTCACTGGGAAAATCCATGGGTATGGTGGTGGATGTGAGAGATGTGAAAGAATTCGTCGAGGTACAGTCACAGGAGCGCACAATCAATGATTACATAATCTATATTCGCAGCAGCATACGGTGAATCAACCAAAAATTAGCTTTGAAGAGGAGCTAGAGATGGAGGA
>JAOEHK010016841.1:0-10293 GCA_025447835.1 Labidoglobus nevermanni | reverse complement strand
CTTATTGGTAAAGATCTTAAACAAAGTCGTCCGCGACACCTCCGGAAACTGTGTGGAGAGCTCGTTCATCGTCAGACCATGGTCCTCATGAAACTTCGTCTGCACGCGTCCAGTTAGATCGTCTGTGACCACACCCGAACGGCTTGGGAATATAGCCATGGCTATTAATTAATGGGAATTTTATTAACTTGTTGCTTGACATTAGTCGAAAAAAGGTTATGTTCGAATTCTTACTCATTTCTGCCACCATTCCCGATCCGGAAACCTACGTAGAGGTTTTCAATGTTTATTTCACAACTACAAATCTACCCGTCCATCTGTTTGTAGTGTCGTGTCCTGTTGCCTACTTGATATGGTATGGAAAATTCATTCCCGTACGCATTCGTTCGGTAAACAATCGTTGTTTGGCAACGGACGACGACGCATGCGCAATAGACTGCATTCGAGCGGTTTTGCCGTGCCGTTTGTCGTGAAAAGTGTTGGTTTTTTCGATATAACTTTCGAACCATGAGGTTCTTCCAATTGTCCTTCCCTTTATTATGATCCCAGGAGTACACCGCACATGCCCAATATTTCATTTCAATTAAATTTTCTGTATTTTAGGCGTAAATCATGAACACACAATGTGATATTAAATGTAATTGCAGTGATAGTTAATGAAGTAAATAATGACGATATATTCAAGGGTTACAGTAGAAGAATATCATCCTTGAGCAATCCTGAAATCCCATGTGTTCCATTCGGAACGATGAGTGCAATCACTGGCGATTAATTGCATTCAATCCACCCTAAATGTGTCTCCTTCGGATAAGATTTGTCCAAACGGCCAGGATTTCAAGAGGATCACATTGACTCATTCTTTCTTCATGGACTCTTGCAGGGCGTAGTTACATTACTAACACGACCAAAGTCCACTTTGCCACTTCTAGTGGCGAAGGGACATAATTTGTGCGACTTGCAAGCTGCAACCATCGAAAAGCTAATAGGACGCCAGCTTTCGCCACTTAATGACGTTAAGTTGCTGTGTGTTTTCATTTTCTGCTGCGCCCTAAGTAAACCTCTACGAATCGGCTTTACTTTGATATCTGCATTCTCCTATATTGTTTGTAAATCCTGCAAACCTGGAGACGACGATATGGATAAAAACATTGTAGATAACTTTTGCAATGGTAAAGCATCCGCTTGACTTAGGCAACCAAATCGTTTTATAACCTCGATCAACCCCCGCGAGTCCAATCAGGTTTAAAGTCGTCGCAAACTGCCGGCCATATTGCGTCATAAACCAATAACAATTTGCTATAAAACGTTTATTATGTCAAACTAGATGTTCGTACACACAATCCGAGCAATTCACAACCCTTAACAATAACAACCCCGCTGCAATAACTAAACACACATTAAGTATTGCTGCAATTAACGAATCCATCTTATAAAATTGCAATTCATGATAAAATCATTCACGCCCTCCACCATCCGTTCATTCTCATTTCATTTATTGCAATATGGTTCAATAAGGGCTACATTTCCACTCACACTAATCGTGATTGTTTGATTGTCCTGCGGTTACTAATAACTCAGCCATAACTCAAGAGAAAAATCAACTTTCTTCAGCTTGGAAGAGTTGGCGATTTGAAAATTGTTCTGAAAAACTGATGATGAAATCGGATATATGCAAGATGAGAAAAGAGAAACAGAAAGAAGGAAAATAACGGGCTGCGACGCCAAGATAAATGTTTGAATAGATGCAATACACTTGGCGAAACGATGCTGCGCGTATTGAGGTTTCCAAATAATAACTGATATTGTTTTTTATGTGCATTGTGTGGCTGTCTTCGCCCTTATTCGCATTCTCATAATGCGAATTGTTCGCCAAGCGTCGTCGCTCTCCCCCATGCCATCCGCGCCAATTCTGCGATCTGCATAATCAAATGATTCTGCACGAATGTTTCCACTAACTGCCGCTGCCGACAAATATTTTCATAAATCTGTCATCGCTGATTGCGTTCCGATTTAAATCGCGCAAACAATTTTTATTGAACCAAACAACCAGTTTCCATATCGAACGAAAATGACGAAAACACGTATCAAAGAGGCGAAAACTCCCAATACCAATCAATAACTATTTCTTTCTATAGTTTATTACACTAATGCTAAAAGCAGACAATATTTGAAAAGTTTAGAAAGTTGGGAAAGTGTAATTTTCCATGGAGTGTGCGCCATCTGCCAACTAATAGTGTACCAGTTACAGTTTCCATTAGTTTTCCTATTCCTGGTATAGATGGAGCCTGAGATATTAAGAATCTAATTAAATCTGATAAGGCATTGATTAAAATTGCTAAGTTTCGCAGAGTTTTCCTTAAAGCTTTTCCTATTTATTAGAGAAAAGAACAAATGAATCTATTTTTAATTCTCTCTTGTTTGTTCTATTTTGCAAATTATAAATATTGAATATATAAACAAATATTTACAACAATATCACATTTCGATGTATTTTGGTTTACTTGTCGCCACTTTCTGTGTTTCTGCATATTAGTGTATTGTAATAAAAACGTTCTATTCCTGGCCTTTCTCATCAAATCCAATCAGTTTTTGTACTTAACTATAAATACAAAACGTTCAAACAAAGTGCGCTAAATGTAAATGCTACCAATTTGTAACTTCTGTAAAATCCCGAATTAGTCAGTCACAAAACATTTCAAGTAGGGCAATCAAAACCATCTCCTAGTCAATGAATTTGGATTTGATTGTTGCAACTACTTTAATCAAGTGTTGAATGGATCTACGTTACGCAAATAGGTACAAAGGTAGTTATGCCATAATGAACAAGTGCCAATCAAATGAAATAGAACGTGAGACACGAATGCAACATCCATGTGAATACACTAATAATTGAAATTGCATTATCGGCTTCTAATAAGTCGCCATTATTGCCATCTGAAACTTGCTCCAAATGTGTAACAATAACAATTTATTTACCATGAAATTCCTTCTGGAAATTATGCAGCCAGCGGAGCGAAACCTCAGCTGATTAAACGTTAATTAAACGACAAATTGGTGCGATAATGAGGCGACAAATGAAGAAATAAATCGTTGAAAGGCAAATGCTAAAAATTCGACAACGCATGAATAATAGGAGCATTTGAAGTTGATGAAATTGCCATCAAAGTTTCACATGACCTCAAACGATTTTCATTGAATCAGCATTCATGCGATTGAATGCAATCCACGCACAAATTTATTGTTAATCCAGTCATTTTATTTTCACATTGATCATCTTCTATTTTTGTCTAAGCCTACTTTGCATTTCTTAAAATATTCTAATATTTGTGAATCGTTTATGGACTAATCGGATTTCAAACAATTGCAATAAATATTCATTGCAAAGTCGAAACTCTTGAACCAAATTCCAAATTAAGACCAATTTTGCAATACTTGCAGAGAAAAGAGGAATACCTGTTGTTGCAATTGTGAATACCACCAAAACGGAAGAGAAAGTGGGTAGGCACATGAAATACATCCTGGCCACAATTCAAAAACGTCTTTAGCCCAGCCTCCGACTTCAAGGGCGGCTCGCCTTCACCTTACAATGTAGAAACTTATCTGAAAATCATTTCAATCACATTTTGGAATGGCGAGCCGCCAATGTTTGGCCATGATTCTCCCATCAATGCTCCGGGCTTTTCTTTGCGTTACCTCTGAGCCATCACAATAGGATTGCGTGAGGTGCGTGTGGCAAAAGCAAATTCGAAGATTACGTCGTGATTTCGGCACACAAATGATGACAAGCACGCCAATAATGTGCGCCCAGTAAATGTTGGACGCTTCCCTCTGGTCCGGACGTGTTAATCCGCATGAAAGTGGACAAAAGGAATACAAACAGCGCCGTAAACATCACATAATTTCATCTCAAACGCGATGAGACGTGGGGAAGGCTTCGTTAAAGCCGCTTCACGACTGTCACAAGCGGGGTAGCTTTCGATGTGATTAGATTGCGAGTAAAGTAAACAATCCTTCATTTCTCCACAATAGGACGATATCGCAGGAACTGTCAATTGCTACTAAGGCGAAGAGTTCCAGTTTCAAAGTTCCAATGAATGATCGCATAGTTTGGAATTGTAATATTTTTATGCTTCAATTCTCATCACATTATATCAATTCTCACTTACAGAAGCCTCAAGCCGCTTTATGGGATAATTAATTGATGATGATTAATTTTGTTAGATTATCATCTTAATTATCGCAATTCATCAAGTCAAGCTTCAAATCGGCATCATACTTCAACTAGTTAAGTATTCAGTATACTTCTGCATACATTACGATTCGATTCGTTGGGTTTCATTGGTTATTACATGTATAGAAGATCAGAAATTGTTTGCTAGAGAATCTAAAACAGTGTTTCCCAAACGTTTTCCCCCGTACACCCCTTACCGATATTATTGGTTCCACCCATGAACTGTCATTGGCTTTACTCTTACGTAGACTCTCAATTTCGGGGCTGTAGACCCATAGCAAGTCAAAATCGACCCCTAGGGGTTGATATCCATCAGTTTGAGAATTACTGTTCTAAAATATCGGCCCAAGACATAATAAAACCTTTATTATTATAAATGGTCCTCTATATTATGATAAGGGCTGTCAGTATTCTTAAACTGAGTTTCTTAACCCTTATCAAATTAACTGATTGATTATAAGTCAGTTTCCTTGTGTGTCAGACATCATCGAGTAGTCCCAAAACCACAATTTGTTTATTAGTACACCGACTTTGCTTTATTTACCTTTGTTGCTACCATAACTTGGCATTGTTTACTCGCACTTTGTAATTGCATGCACTAAAGTAACGTGAGAATATTATTATAACAATCACACATATGCGTAAACAAATAACAATTCTAGGAACTAATTATTAGACGATAATATTACGAATTATCAATTTCCTTTCGCGTCAAAATGCAAAAAAAAAGTATCGATTTTGTGACGCTACCTAGCGATTGATTGCAAAAAATTAATAATTTTGCAATTTATCGCAAAAGTTTTCAAGATGCTATTAATATCGAGGCTATGAAGAACTAAAATTTATGGTTGAATCCATATAAACTTGTTTACATCTTTAATAACATTTTCCAGTCAACAACCTCGAATCAATGCTGAAACTATTTTCCAATAGGGAAGGCAGTCGGGGCGGAAAAACGCTTCGAAAAGCATTTCAGTAAAGTGCTCGAAGGACGAAGCTCGTGTCCGCGCAACGACCTTATAAAAACTGGCCGATAAGAAAGCGGCATTCTGAAAGATATGTCTGGGACTCTGAATCCCTTCAGATGGCAGTTTCAATTAGCCGCATTTGCATCACACTCGCAATTTCATTGAATTTATCCAATCGGGATGCGGCCGCATCTTGGGGCGACGTCCTCATTTCGTCTGCGATGTCGTCAACCCCCTTGAGCCCACTATCACTATCGAAATGATTCGGCGCGTAAAACAATTGAGTGGATAAAAGCAAAAGAAATGCAGAATGATGCGGAGGCCGGAAATGGGCGCGTGCGGCGTCGTTCTGGCGTGTGATGATGGATCCAGCGGAAATCGATCGAAACGAAATCATATTTGAGCGCAGTCAATCATTTCCGTTGCGAATCTGAACGGCATTCCTGAGCATTCTAATCTTTGACCAGTTGCGCCATTCAATTAGCCTCAGGTATCGGAATGCCGTATCGATAATAATGGCGCGTCGATTCGTTATCGCCGGCGATCGATGGCACTGGGCGCAAAGGATGAGTCAGACCGGCACTCGATTGGCGCCTCGACGCGCCTCGCCAGATTAGCGAGACGCGTCGGTAGCGGCGCCGGCGAAAAATCGAAAAGACAGGCGTCGCGACGTCGATGGTCGCATCCCTCGTCCGACGCAGCATTGCGCCGCCAGTGTGGCTGGAGCCAGGCATCGAGCGAGAGGGCTGGAAAAGCCGCCTGGATAAGTCGCGCATTTCGCATTCGGCCGCAGCGGGCGGCAGCAGATCGGGATCTCGCGTCTCCCGGCACATCCGCCGCCGCTCTTCCCAGTGCGCCGGAGACGCGGACGCGTGCGACACGACGCGGCGGACTCAGTCAGTGGCAGTCGCGACTCCGGGAGGACGCGACCAGGACGCGCACTCTTGCTCTGGTCCTTCCACCGCGGCCGCTCGCATGCCCCACGTCCAGATATGACTCCTAGTGCTGCAGCGACGGCGACGGCGACGGCGACCACGACGACGTTCGCACGTTTCGCACGCGATTATTGGATCTATATATGGCATCGGCGCGTCGAACTTGTTTGTATAAATAGATGTATAATGGTGTTGTAAAATCGGCGCTGTTGCAATTAGAAGTTGCGCGAAGTTGACGCCGCTGCAAATGGGCGCCGCGACGCCGGTGGAGCAACGATCGGAAGCAGCGTGGAGCACCGCGTGCCTCTATGCCGAAGAACAGGAGCGATTCGCGCGCGCCGCGAGCACCAAGTGCCTGAACGCGCTCTCTGGACGCGCCGCTCCGACCGCCGGCCTCCGGGTGCGTTGACGCGATGTTGCAGGACCCCGAGCCGCGAAGGTGCGCGAAGAAGAAGAAGAAGGTGGTGCCGCCGCCGCCGCCCTGAATCGCCGGTCGAGAGACACCTGAGCAATGTATAAGCTATCGCTCGGACAATGCGTTGTTGTATGCTTTCTATTTCTAGCGATGGTAGCATTTTTGAGTTGTTCTGCTTTCCGCATCGATAGGCGCACCAGTGCCAGCGACAATTTGCGCGTGTTTGCAGCGATTCGCGACGGTGAGCGGATGGCAGTGATGGTGGACGCGCGAAGGATAATCGCAGGCGACGCCGATTGTGCTGGTGGTGGTTGTGGTTGTGGTAGGGGTGGTCCTGGTGCAGCGGGGTGCACTTCGATGCGAACAGGCGTGCGGTCGCGGAGCGGCAGCAGGGTGCGATCGGCGCACCGCGTGACGTCAGCGCAGATGAGTGATCCTGGTAGCAGTCGGAGCGTGGCGAAGCGGTCATCGAAGCAGCGGCGACGCAGGAGCAGGAGCACGTGTCAGGAGCAGAATTTGGCGCGCAAAGCCGTGCTGGCCAACACGGTCGTCCTGGCGAAGGCGGAGAGCATGAGCGCCGACCGCGTCCGCAATTACTCGGTCTCCTTTCGCATACTGAGAAAGTTCAAAACGCCCGCCGACTATCTCGTCGTGGACGACAACCTGCGGCTGACGTTCCTCAACGACACGCGCCGGATGAACTGCGAGTCCGAGATGCGGCTCAGCGTCACCAAGGCGCAGATCAAGCAGTCCAAGGAGTACTATCTGTTCCTCAACAGTCAGGGCAACCACAACTACACGGTGGTCGGCATGCCAGTGCTGCATCGACGCCGGAAGCACGCCGACACCGAGAGGATCTTGAAGAATGTCACTCGTCGCACGTTTGGTAAGATCTCCCTCTCTCTCTCGCCGCAATTAGGGTGCGCACCTTTGCGCTCACGTGCTTATTACCATCGGCATGCGCAGGGCGGACGGAACTGCTGCTCTCGTGTCATCACCTGATCTGCATCATGTGCGCGCTATGCGTAAATGTTTGGAATGCCGTGGCGCCAAAGAAGCTGAAACAGATCGGAAATGCTTCTTGAACACCCATATAGTATTCATATAAGAGAGAACTCAGAGAAAACTCCTTAAATACGTATATTAAGCCATGGTTCTTATCCGGAGCAAGGACATGCATTCTCTATAATGATCTCCTAACCTGCGGTGGTGTGGACTCGTTGGCCACTCGGCGAATTAAGGCTCAGTTAAAATATCTGCATGGTTTATGTAATAACCGGGTGGACTGCAGTGACCTGCTGTCTAGGGTTGGCTTCGCTGCATCTGCCCGGCCGCTGCGAGGGATGCGTACCTTTCATGAGCCACTCTGCAGAACAAATGTTATCCCGCCGGTAGTACAGATGTGCAAAGTAGCAAATAGATTACCACTTGAGATGGGCATATTTTTCAATTCCGCTAAAAGCTTGTTAGACTCAATTGTTGCCTAAGACGGCTATGTATGTGCTATGTCCCCTGTATGGTCAGAGGCAGTTTGTTACTAGGTTACTCATTATTCTGGTTTCTATACTATTGTTACATACTGTTGATTCTTTATTTCTCGCTGTGTTGGAGCGTTAATACTGTAAGGCTCGATAGCTGTTTGTATTAACGGTAAATAAATAAATATGAGAAGAAACCTTATACAAGAAACAGCATAGGTCAGGGCTCGCCAACCAGCGGTTCGCGAGCCACATTTGGCTCTTTTAGACGTTTGGTGCGGCTCTCTGAAAATTCGTGATAAGGTCGGTTTATTATATACCAGGCGCTTCTAAGTGCCGCAATGTATCACGCGCCTCATTCTCACCCTTGAACGAGCCGAAAATTTCATGAAAATCTAAGCGACTGTAGAAAACCGCAGGTAGTTCGATAGTGGAGGCTCTTCTGTACATTTAGTGTGGCTCTGTTCAACTCCTAGCTGGCTCTTTTAATGACCAATTGGCTCTTCCTCGCTAAAAGGTTGGAGGGCCCTGGCATAGGTGCTTGTCACGTACAGCATGACCTCTACGTGTCCCATTCCTCTGAGTCATTGTGACTCAAAAATATATACGAAAATCACAAGGTGCCATGGTGTAGAATAGGGACAGACAAACCAAGGCCCGCGAGCCTGCGGAAAGTACCAGGACGGGGAATACCCGACGTTAATGCAGTTGGTAAAAACCACGATGGTTTTAACCTGCTTATCCATCATAACGGATATCCTGGGCTTTCTATTAAGAGAACACCTGCAAGGGACAAGCTCGAGGAATTATAGAACCCCGCGGAGTATTGATATATTTTCAAAGTGTCCCGCGAATTTATTAGGTTGGCCATCCTACAAAACAGTTTCTTACTTGCTAATTAAAAGTACTCGTTTGAGTAGGATTAATCTCCCTGATTGGGATCCAATGCACCTTGAGGTTATCAGGATACTCAGAGGTAGATGATTTCAGATTTTGATGACTTTAGACCAGGATATGAGCATATTGTAATTACCATAACTAGCAAAAAGAAGAATTGATTGAAGGAAGTTGTTATAAGAGGAAGCAGAATCCAAGGTAAAATCTGACGGGCGGCACATTTTTGAGGGCGGCATTTTCATAAATTGTTTACTATTACTATTCACTTTGTAATTATTATGTGCTGTATGATTTCAAAAATTGTCCGTAGTTCCAACAGAAATGCATCTTAGAAGTGTTCTAAATGTGGTCCATTGCGTTCCAAATTGCGGCTACTTATTGAGAATTGAATAATAGATATTATTGCCCTTCAGATGTGTATTTGTATACTTTTTCGATGGTGACATCCGGCCATAAAGCACATTTAAGTATGAAGTATAAAGATTTAAGCTATGATTTTATTAATTGCGAAAGCGCGGCAAATTAGGGGACCGCCCCGGGCGGCAAATGTTCAAGGTACGCCACTGGTGTTAGGATGACACAAAGAAAGACGCCAATTGTTTACATATTGATGATTGCTGTAAGTGATGCGATTTCTGGATCTCGCAGCCCTGCTTGTCATCGTCGTCGTTGTTCGTTTCATCTTAGTAATTGCGCCCAATGTGCCTGCGACACATAAAACGCTACAACTTGAGCCTTACACGCCGCGTTGTCGGCGTAGGCAAATTGACGAAACAAATTTCGTGACATCTGACACACCGTATCAATTCGCCGCCGTTTAAAGCACGCAAATGCCGCCAACATCCAAACAAGCAGCCAAACAATGGCCGGCCGAAACAATTTGACAACGAAATGGACACGGACGACTGCATCGGACCTCGCAGTTTTTCCATGCGCATCCGACGTTAACAATTCGCCGCGTAAACAAATACGCCGGCGGCGAAAAGTACCAGACCACCCTCTGACCTTGCTGGCTATCCGGCCGAGGACCGAAAATGCATACACCGCGAATGCTTTCAGAAGTACAGCTCAATGCTTCATTATATGCAAATGGGCCAACATCAGCACGACGAGAAGTCAGAAGAAAGAAAGAAATCGCTGTTCTGTAACCAAAAATGCAACAATCATAGGCAAACTCTTCTGGGGAGAGAAATGCTAGGAATTCTTTGTTCATGAGCCTTTGATTCAATATGTGTTTGATTGTGAAGATCAGAGATCGCCAAAGTGGGGTCTAGGGGTCTATTTGAGCTAGGGCAGTGGTCGGCAAACTCGTCATCCAAAAGAGCCAAATTTAAGCAAACACAATAATAAAGTATATTCAAAGAGCCAT
>JAOEHK010016830.1:0-10295 GCA_025447835.1 Labidoglobus nevermanni | reverse complement strand
GGTTTTGACTTGAAAATGTTTAATTTTCGATTTACACGTTTTTCTCAGGAACGTATCTACCGTGTAAATCGGGGGATAGGTGTACATTTAAGGTGGTAAACTGGGATGCGGTATTTTGAAGTAGATCCTTATATTTTTACCTTCAACAATGATTAATTGCTTCATTTTGCTTAATTGGCAGTGCGACTGGATTTGAGACGATAAATTGTTAATGTCAGACACAAAACTTGCAATTGATAGTCCATGCATCGAACTAAACTGTTAACGCAGAATTTATCGCAGGGAATACAACGAAAATTTCCATTTTCTAATTGCACTGCAGTTGGAAACTTGTCACTTGCAATGAAATACGTGATTAGTTCAATTGGGTAAGGATTAATGCACGTGTTGAATACGCGTAGCCGAGCATCGCCGCAATTAGCCGATAATTGATGGCTGTGTCTAGCATGTTCATAAGCAACCTAGGAAGGTACCTGCTGGGCCTTCCTAAATTTATTGTAATTTTTATTGTTAGTATTGCGTTAGTGTTAGTATTTGATAGTCGCTGTTTCTGTAGCGGAACATGAATGGCAACAAAGTAGTGATTGTTGCTTTTATAGTCACTCCAGTTCCATGTATATCCGATCACATTGTGGGTCGAGGCAAACGTTATCGTCAAATGTTTTCAGTCAATTCATTCCACTTGCTAAATTTGTCAACTTCTGTTTCTAGATTAGGCATGAATGTTTGAAGTTTCAGTTGGCTTTGTAGTCAATTTCACACAGAAAATATTGCTATATTAAAAGTGTGCGAATAGAAAAATGGAGAGAGAGAGAAAGAGATGCATATTGGATGAATGTAAAATATTTACAAAAGCGTTCGCCTTTGCTTGTTAAAATGACATCAACATCCATATCAAATATCGTGCATGCAGTATTGATGCTTTGCCTCAATTGCGCACTTTCATTCTTCACTCGCTTTCTGCTTCTGTTAGCTTCGGGTCGCTAACAATATTGTGAAAATTTAGTAGTACTACACTTTGTACAGCATTCAAAACATAATTCTATCCCATTTACCCACATATTTTTATTATCCTTGCTTTAGGTAAATGAGCGGAATATTGAGCATTGTCTGTTTTGAAAGTGGTCTACGTTGCTAAAAGGTACAATAAAATGGTGGTAATTGATCGAATCACTCAAGAATATCGAGGATCCTTACATCTGAAAAGCTCGCAGCCAATTGGCATAGTGCCTGAAGCGAATAATGTTACTGTTATTGCGTCACTTGCTACTTGTCTGTTACGGCACAGAGCCAACTGAGCACTACAATTGCATGATCAGAAAGGTCCTAATGATGTAAACTTTTGGTATGTGACATTTAGCAGCAAGAATACGTATCGGAATAGCTTCGAGGCGCATTTGATGCTCTCAGAAGTGTAAGTTATTGCGTTGCAATATGTTTCGGATATAAATAATACGTTTCCGCTTCAACTGTTTTGGCGTTTTAATATCGTCACGCATTAAATGTTGCGAGTCCATGAATTTGTTTGACTGACTTGCGCTACTGGCGACAGTTGTGCGACTAGGTTGTTTATCATTTTTACTGGCAGCAGCAAAAAACTGCATTCGCAGATTCATTACTCACATTCGCATTTGCGCGTCCGTTGAATGATGGCCGAATGAACCAGTGAGCGTGTAATTCAATGTCCGCTTGCAGTCCCAGGGAAATTATCAAAGGATTTTCAGCGTGACAAAATTGCGCAGATATCATCAGATTTTATTGTCATGCCGCATTAGACAGGAGAAGAAAATCGCATTACTTTGAAATCACATTTTTGCTTGCAGCATCGAGACACGCAAGAGACATTGGCGGTCTTAGATAGACTTGATCTGGACACCGAGAAGCCCAGCGAGGAAGAAATCGCTAGAAAGTTTGGATTCGAAGAGGCTTACTTCAATGGAACTTTGTCTTGGTGGCAAGTTACGAAACCGAAAATTTGGTCCCTCTTCGATGAGCCATATTCGTCAAACGCTGCCAAGGTAAACGCTAAATATATTTCCTCAGCGAACAATGCATATTACGAAGAATCAGTTTTCACTTCAACAAGTTTCCGCAATTTCCAAACTCGCATAACTTCTATGTCTATCCGAGACATGCTTTTATGATTTTCATATTTGCAATGAACGCAATGTTCTCTTGTTTATATAGTAAATCTTTTACTTTGTGTACAGAACGTTCCTGACATCGCTCCTAGTTCTATTCTACGAATACGAATGATCGAAACTAATGTTTGCAGCAATCAAGTGGCAAAAATAGGAGAATAAATCATTTTTGTTCCAATATTATCGAAATGGACTGTTTTGATAACATAGTACCGTTCCTGATCTATAGTTATTGGTAACATAGCATAAGTAACATAACATAAGTTGTTATATTACCTCGATAGCCAAGTGGTAACGCAGATAGGCACGGATAGCCCACGGGTCTAGTGACTTGGGTTCAATCCCCGGCAGAACGTTACCTTTGACTATGGAGCGGCTAGTAGAGACAAGATAGTACAACATCTAAAAATGACAGATGTGGTTGTAGGTACGTTCTTCTACGACTCCCCATCCCATCACAATAAGCCAGTCCTATCTTCCCTTCCAAACTAAGCGGCCGTATAACCACAGATGACCTACGAGGCTAGTGACTATCGAGCAGCTAGTAAAGAGAAATGGCAGATATGGTTGCATTTCGCTCCTCTAGGATTCCCCATCCCATCCCAATAACCCAATCCTATATTCCCTTCGAACTATGAGGCTATACCAGGAGGATAGTAGGGTCTAAGTGTTGCGTGTGTCAACCGCCCTCCAATAAAGTATCCAACATAATTGATGGTGATTACTTGACTTTCAGGTAATTGGCATATTGTCCGTGTTTTTTATTTGCGTTTCAATCGTATCATTCTGCCTTAAAACTCATCCGGATATGAAAGTGCCGGTAATTCGGAAGGTGTACGTGCAAACAGCGGACAACAATACCGCGTTTGTGATTGACAAGACAAGTACCGAGGCACACGATGCGTTCTTCTACATCGAATGCATCTGCAATGCGTGGTTCACGTTCGAGATCCTCGTGCGTTTCGTGGCATCCCCGAACAAGTGTGAATTCATCAACTCTTCGGTGAACATGATCGATTACATCGCCACCGCTAGTTTCTACATCGACTTGGTGCTTCGGAAATTCGCCACACACCTCGAGAACGCTGATATCATGGAGTTCTTCTCGATCATCCGCATTATGCGACTGTTCAAGTTGACGCGACACTCTTCCGGCCTGAAGATATTGATACAGACGTTCCGCGCGTCAGCGAAAGAGCTCACGCTCCTAGTGTTTTTCCTCGTCCTTGGCATTGTCATTTTTGCCAGTCTAGTGTATTACGCCGAACGTATTCAAATCAATCCGCACAACGACTTCAAGAGCATACCGCTCGGCCTCTGGTGGGCGTTAGTAACGATGACCACTGTCGGATACGGCGACATGGTGCCCAAGACCTACATCGGCATGTTCGTCGGCGCCTTGTGCGCCCTGGCTGGCGTACTGACCATTGCACTTCCCGTACCTGTTATCGTGTCTAACTTTGCCATGTACTACAGTCACACGCAGGTAAATGGTACCCCCTTAATTTCGCAATTTCGCAACATGCTAACGAACTGGATGATTGCACGCAGGCACGAGCGAAACTACCGAAGAAACGTAGACGAGTACTGCCAGTAGAGCAACCACGAGGACCAAGAATACCGGGCCCAGGACAGGGGCCGGGATGTCCCGCCGGATTACCGCCCGGAGGGCCAATGAGTGGGCCTATGGCGCAAAACCGACGCATGAATGCGATTAAAGCAAACCATCCCAAGGAGATGATATCAGGCGCACAGAAAATTGGTGAGTGACGGTTGCCTCTCCCTTCACGCTTCGATAGTTGTCGGAAGAACGCCGGCCGCCATTTGCAATCTGTGCATCTGTCTTGAAAAAGCAAAAATGAGCGTATCTTGCATTCAACAATTTCACGTTGCGATAGCTCGACCATAGACTAAGCGAAAACACAAAACGAATTGGAATGCGACCTAACAGAACAAGAAAACCACACACATTTTTGTTGTTTCCGGCCGCCATTGCGCAAAGGGGCCTTTCGCGCCTTTTTATGTGCAACGAGAATGATACTTACGAGTTCCTCAAACGTAATCTAATTCTGTTTGATAAAGCGAGCGAATGCGAACATGAAGCATGCGAAAATGATGGACAATGATTGCAGGAAGCGGATACAAACTGAAAACTACCGGATTGTGGCGATGTTGTGGAGACTGTAAAGCGCTCTCGATGTTTCTTTATCCGTGGGCAAAAACTTCTCGACTTCTTATCCCCCTAATTTTCAGAACGCGAGCGCATGCTGTAGGATATCGGAACAAAAGGACAATGGCTTCGCATTGTTTCACGTTGCTGTAAAAGACACTCTGCTGGAACAATTACCAAGTTTATTGCACTTAAAATGTACTCGAGTGCTTTCGATGTGATTATGAATTGGGAAGAAAGCAGGTTGTATAGGATCAGGTAAGAATAACCAAAATGGCAAAGTTTCTAACAATGTGAGCGTTCATCTGTGATATACGACTCGAAAAACTCAGATCAAATATTGTCCATGGAACTAGTGCAATAATAAATTGTGTTACCCTTAAATCTAATCTAAATTCCAGAAAGATTTATAGTTTCATATTAAAAAGACAACTAAACATTCAATCGGAATTCATTTCTGTTTTCTATCAATAAATTAGACCATAAATGTCAATATTTTTAGTTACACATCTTCCAGACAATACCTAACCCCATTTTATCTTATTCTAATTAAATACAGCATTAAGACTGTATATTATGACTGGAAAATAAGGTAGTCAATAGCCAACAAATCATTATGTTTTATGAAGCATTTAATGTTAAGCAGAGTTGCGTAATCTTAAATTGCTTTGCTTTCAAATAGGGGATAAATTCGATATTTTATTGAAATGTATTCTTTTTGCCAAGATTAATAGGCAGTAAAATTATATTTACGATTTTTCGATATTGTTGGAAATAATAGGCAACAACTCTGGGGTTTATTCAACAAAATATAAAATCTAAGATGGCTTCCCCAAATTTTCGAAGAAAACTTTACTATCTTCGTATTAGAACTGATAGGGCCTAATGATGCTGGAATATATTGATACCAGCTATTTGGGCGGACATATTCCTGGTTAGACTGGTATTTAATGGTAGATTATAGTATTACAAACTACTGGCAATAAACGCTCCTTGCATGGGATCGAAATTCACTTTGCATGCATTTGGCTGGCTTTGTATTTTATTATCGATATTAAAGACCAAGGCAGTCGATCTTAATAGACATGCCATGCCTTGCCAGTAATGATTTAATTGTCATGTTGTTTATCACATGGATTATCATGGGCTTCAAAGGGCATTAGTGCAGTTCGACAGGTTGCAACAAATATATATGCATTAATACCTGCCTAGCCATAGCATGAAAGTTTTAGCTCAGCATCAAATTCCAGACCTCATGAATCATACATCATTTATTGCAACTTAAGCGTTTTACGCTCAAAATTTATCTAACCGGATTTCAACGTCAGGTAGAACAAAGAAAATTGGCCAACCTTAACGTGTTTCCCTCTTTCGCAATTTGAGGGAAGAAAATTACTTGGGCAAACGAATATTTAAGTGCTTTCAATTTAATTTATTGGCCAATGAATCCAAAGCGGCAAAAAGCCAAAAAGAAAGAGAGCCAATGTAACCCTAGAAGTGAGTTTTTGCACTTTCATGCTATATTCAAAGGTCGATGGCAAATTTAGGCGTTTGATATTCAAGCATTCATTGTGTACTCTACTCTTCGGTCATCCTCATGATACTGGTTATTAGAGTACATATTTGATAATTTTATTAAATCTCCGTGCTTGGAATGTAAATAACTGGCAAAGAATTAAAAATGAAATAAAACAATTCAAGAATATTGCAACAATTTGTTGAAACAAATATTTCGTAAGCCCAGGGGGTAGCTTTTATTGAATTATTCAACGCGCATAGAAATCGATGAGATAAATATTTTGATTGAGCTTTTGTTTTTGAACGTAGTATGCTAACGTTATAAATGAAACGGAATAATTTTTCATCGATTCTCGATTCATTCCCCAGCGCCGTAACGAATTGCGTTTTTGATAACGACGACATTTGAACGGGTGTTCAAATGGCTGACCATATTCACACGCAACAGAGTGCTTAATAAATAATCTTTGCATCAAGGAGTGAGCACGAGAGTCGTTATAATGTGCAAAATATCTCACTGCCAGCTGGTGTGCGAAGAACGTGAGAGGGTGGTCAATTGTCAGATGCCCCATGGACACATAGTTGCTACCATGACATTGGATCATCATATTATAATGGCCTAGATACCAGGGGCCATTGAAGTCAACGTGTTGAACGTCCCAGTATGTAATTGGCCGCTCCGGACCGCAAACGCAATGCGTTGTTTAATCAATAAAAGGCAAGCGGGCGATTAGGGCCATAGAAAACGTTCGGCCATATTAACGCTTAATTCATGCTGACTGTACGATCACTGTACAAACAGAATTTCGCAAAATCCGAAATTCCACCAGACTGGGAGACCAACTAGAAACTTGATATTGTGGTGATAGAAACGTAGAAGATTTATGAAGGGTATATTTAGGGTGCTTGATTTGCAATCTATGTTGCGAATGATCCAAGTTCATTTCCGGCAGCAATCCCACGGTGCTCGTTCGACGAGCTAACACATTTATATGCTACAGTTAAGACATGTGGCCAACGATATAAATTGCACATGCCAATGTACTGGACTAAATGGCAAAGAAACTCTTTGATATGTTTGTCAGTTATAGGTCACGGAAGACATAGTCTAACAATTAACTCTAGACATGCTGCGAGAAATTATTGAACCATAGTAAATAATGCAGTGATTCAATGATGTGATTGGGTTCAAGCTTCAAGTCCATTGAAATTTACTGCTTCATATATCACATATTCACATATATGTAATATCAGGTTTGCAATAGCTATAGGTTCCGGCGTCATGGTTCAGTTTGGGGAACCATTTTGGATAGACCTTTTCAACAATCTCCAATATCTCCGATAAAGCTGAAGTTCAGTGAAAGATGGCGAAAAGTGAAGGAAGCGCATTGAAAAGGCGGACTGGAAAATGCTGAAAACCTCAACGGAACGAGGACATATTAGTTTCACGTTAGCTGAGTGAAAATGACTGACAATTACAAATGGAGAAACTATTCCCGACATTCAGGTGCAGACCTGGAACTACGTGCTTGTTCTAATCTCACAGGATGAAAATAAAATATTTAATATCAGATCAGTGGTTCCCAAACTTTTTGGCATACCGCTCCCGCCCAATTCATTTACACTTAGACCAGGAACGACCAGCCCAAATGAACTCGTGGGTCTTCAAATTGACCCACGAGTTCATTTGAATATACATTATTACTTCAGTACGGGGAATACCCGTGTGTTCTGGAATTTTTCCGGCTTGCCTATTGCGCCATTTGTAAATCTTTTATTCATGGGCATCCCGGCCTATCCCGGTCAGCGAGTGGCATGTAAAGTCAACTGATAAGCACGGGGAAAACCCTTGGCCATGCTGAGTTAGACGGTCCATCACGCCCCCCTTCTGCAGCGCCCACTTTGGGAATCAGCGTCCAGAGCGTTTAGCTCCGACGTTTATCTGGTGATTGATTGCCCAAGCACATTCCTTGCTTGGATCGTGCGTTCGAGTGGGGCACATGAGTCAGAA
Organism: Labidoglobus nevermanni; assembly: GCA_025447835.1. NCBI lineage: Eukaryota > Metazoa > Arthropoda > Insecta > Coleoptera > Staphylinidae > Labidoglobus > Labidoglobus nevermanni. The sequence goes on along the minus strand of JAOEHK010016830.1, from coordinate 2,455 downwards.
GACTAATTACCTTTTTGGGTCTTGGTGGTTTGTCTTCTTACGTGTTTGCTTCTTTGGAAGTGATTATCGGATACATTGGTAATGCTGGAGTGCCTGCTAAACGTCATTTTATCGTCGACTAAATGCTCTCCACTCACACCGGAAATCCCTCTGCCTCAAGTCGTTCTCAGCTCGATAATGAAGCATTTCAATTTCCGAATTGGGGAAGCAATTTGCATATGAAAGTATACAAATGGTGGATCCAGACGCATTTAAAATTTGTGGCTGCATGAATGAGCTCGATTTGCAAACACGCTCACATTATTGAATTCTGCGCATCGACCGAATGACCATGCCCACATTTGTATACGCCCAGCAAACTTTAAAGATCTAACAAATGTGATAGTGAGTGAGCCATCCGATAGTGATTGGGTGAATGCGAAGCACTGACGCACAAAATAACTTTTTGATGAGCGCTTGGTCGTGTCAAAAAACAAGCAACACGGTACTTCAAAACTTTCGCAAAATTCCCATTTTCATTCTGCTTGAAGCACAATATTGATTTTTCCTTATTGTCTTTAGAAGCGATGTTAATTAATGGTTCGGTAAATATGGTTAAATAAGTCTTCAGTCCACTTTGAAAGATAGATTGATTATCAAAGAGTATGTATGTGAAGTTTACACCCCAAACATCGGAATGCGTAAATGGCACGCGCAGTCCAAGTCTCCCCAGTGTATTTTGTTCGCTAGTTTTTCATGCTTTCTTGATGATCTATGCTACACGAAGATAAATCTTTTGTTTGATACACAAAGCAAGAGCCTGCTGTCAAGCAAAGTGTAGAAAGAAAACGCATAACAAGAAACAAGTTGCGTCCTTAAATTACACAGAACCCTCCGAAAGAACGCGCCTAGTTTATCTCTTGATGTGATCCACCAAGCAAGTGGGACATAAAAAACCTTTTCACTGTTTTAATTTCACTTTCTTTTTACTCTCTTTGCTAAATTCGCAAAGTTTTTTTCATTACATGAGGTGAGGTGAAGTCATTATCCTCTGGATTATGAATTTGAGTAATGAATGTACATTTTAGCGTCTCGTGCTTTCAATTTGGAACGACAACTGCGTGGAAAATTGGTGCCAAAGTTCTGGCAGTGTATTGACAAGTGAATGTAAAGAAGAAAATGAAATTAAAGAGGAATGAAGATGATTCATTCATTTATACTTAGTATCTGGATTTAGTTATATTATATTGTTTTTTGAAAATGAGAACACCTTGTGCGATCAGACATCAAACCCAACACACATTTATAGTCGAATGAAAACCATTGGTAATGGGAAATGGTAGAGGTGACCCGGATAACCAATATGACCAAAATGGCGCTGTCAATTTCACGCTTGGGTGCACCCTGACAGCACCCTTGCTCATTTGCGATAATGAGCATTCCACAAGCTTCTTTTTTACATGCAATTAGGGCAAATTATCCTATTTTATCCAGTATTTTCTGAAACTAATTTGGTAATTCAGATGTGATTTATTCATTTATTATTAAGTCAAATGGTTCTTTCTACGAAAAGCCCTCGACGAAATAAATATACTTCGCGTGTGCACACTTCACAAGGACACTCTGCTTGAATTTGTTGGAGATCTTTATATTCGCTATTGTTATGGGAGAGTGTGGAAATCAGAGTGGAACGAAGTGCTGCTGAGTGACTGAAATGGTAACATTGCAGCGAAACTAATCGAAATGCGAACTGTATATTCAAGCAAATAAATTCGCGAAACTGGTAGACGAGCATTACATTTGCAAACTAAAATAATTATTTCAAATATATTCCACCACTAGCGGATGACTATCCTTGCACGTGGGGTAAAATAAAAGTTTTCACTGTCCATAATGCCCAAGGCACCATAACAATACAAATTTGATGCATATATTTAAAGATTTTATTTAGTTATTTGCATTTTTGCCTACCCTAGGACTATCGGCCAACCGGTTTCGGTATAACAACTAAAAACAATGTTAGGAGAACAAACTTAGATATTTTTGGTGACTTGTATAAAATATAATCTAATATAATAAATATAATCTAATTTTGAAATATGCTGCCAAAACGTCAATTAATTGCTTTCCGATCAAATTAGGAATAATTGAGCGAATGGAAATTGTGTTGCAAATTACAACGTGTGAAAGTAATTAAAAAGTAATTACTGCTTTATATTGTAGGATATTGAGGCTGCGGAACATGACATGAAGTCAATAAATTTCCCGTTTAGAATTAAAAGACATTACCACGATAAAAAATATAAATTTCCCACTTGCTCTATTTCCAATGACGCTTCGATATTGTGTCTAAAAATCGATTAAACAGAGTAGCGCTAAACTGAATCGTTTCTATATGCCAGTGTTTCTTAAACTTTTTCCCATAGCGACCCCATTTGGGATCCACGATTGCTTCGCGACCCCATTTAATATCTAC
>JAOEHK010016829.1:11840-29070 GCA_025447835.1 Labidoglobus nevermanni | reverse complement strand
CGACCACTTTGGGAATCACTGATGTAAATAAATAGGTACTATCAGTGTATGTGTTGAGATCCACTATCGTGGACCCCTATTTTCATTTCATGGACCCCCAAATTTTTTTTCGCTGACGTAGACCCCTTGCAGATTGTCATGGACCCCAAGGGGTCCATATGGACCACTTTGGGAATCACTGGTCTATACCATGTTGGTTTTCATAGACCCCTTAATATCGATTTTTGGGCATTTATTCGTCATTTATAAATCATGCAGAGGACAAGCACAGGGAATACCAGAACTGTCTACGGGTACGAGATTAGACCGTCCCACCCATGAACTGTAATTGGCTTTTCTCTGACGATCCCCAATTTCTGGTCTCGATCTCATGGACCCCCTGGAAGTTGAAATCGACGCCTAGGGAATCACTGGTCAATACAAATAAACATATTTTTTATTAGGTGCAATTTTGGTACAGTGTGATTTTCTCCATGTGTGATTTTCTCCAGACACTCTCTGAACTTTCATGCATTTGTAGTAAAATGGTAAAAGTTGGTAGTTGAATCGTGAATCTTGTTGATTTACATAGAGAAGTTGCATTTTCGAATGATTATAATGCTAACGAGTGAATTATTCGCGATGATTCCGCCACCGGAACAAACGAGATTAGCCAAGTGTGGGGTGGGGGCGAGCAAGTTTGCGGTCCAGGTTTCCTGTATTTTCTCTAAATCTTTGTTTCGCCCGCCCTGTCCACTCGCAGAGAAAATTAAAAGTTAAGTTACTACTATCAACGTATGAAGGAAATTAAAGTTTGGCGCATTCGCCACTAAACTTGCCGACTTTTCCACGCGCTTTTATTTGACGTTTGTTATTACACTCACATTTGCGGTTTATGATGCTTTTAGTTGCAAGATTCATTTCGCCCACGAGACAATGTCGCTTTACGTTTCGAACGCAACAGCGAACAACCATTGGAGATGTTATTAATTTGCTTGAAATCTTCATGGAAAACTAGCATTTTTCCTCACTTATCATCAACTTTTGCTGGATTCATCGTCGACATTTTGGTGCAACATTACTTTTCCAAATAAACCGATTTATTGCTACTGAAGGTTTGTTTGCTGTATAATTTCTAGAAACCACTTTAATTGCCACTGAGCAATTAATTTCCTCGCATTTTCTTGTCAAAATTAATGTTGGTCTATGACAAATACAACAAAATGGAAAAGACAATTTGTAAATTTCGAGAATAAGACATTTTCCTTTTCACCCCCTTTCTGCAACCAGAAAACTAATGCGAAATCCTAGGGAAAAAGGGGTGAAAATGTCGTTCGAAATTATTAATAAGAGAAGCCTCGAAAAAGTTGATGCTTGCAATTTATAAATTGATTTTTCCATTTCGTTCTATTTATCATTGAGAAACATTAATATTTACAAGAAAATATGAGGAAATTCATTGCTCAATGGCAATTAAAGTAATCTAGGGAAATTATACAACAAACAGTTACATGATCCTATCCTATCCTATTTTCCCTTCCAAAATTAAGAGGTCGTATAAGGAGGATGTACCATGGGCCCAACCACCCATTTATAGACTTACCTGAATTACAATCAGTAATTAGCAAATAAATGTTTAATCTCCAGTGATTTTCGCTTTTCGGAAAATGAGAGACAAGAAATTGCCTACTGAAAAATGCATTGTTTAATGAAATACCTGATCAGATACATCTGTCTGGAACTTTGCCCAAGAATTATATCTTCAATAAAGTAATGCCGCATTGAATCGGTCGCCAGCCAATGCAATTTTCCCCACACACATAATAGTTATGCAAATCGCAGTGCGTCTCCTCCCCGTGTCCTGTTCCTGTGTAAACTTTGCTGGAGCAACTTTTGCGCTCGAATGTAAATTGTGAAATTGTGGATCACCGCAGTCAGCCGGCTCTGTTGGGGTCAGGCAAGTTCAGGCACGAGAAAAATTTATATCTCACGGGGAAAATGTATTTTCCGGATGCGTGCGCCCCTCGCATGACCTCAAAACGTCTATAATTTAGTAAACCATGTCTAACGTGTTTGTTTTCCCGTTTGCTTTCCTGCGCGTTCACGCCTGGATGCATTTCGAACCTTTACCTACATTCCAGGTCATTGGGGGCGGTGCACCTGAATCTAATGATTTATCCTTCACCCCGTTGTTAATCATTGATATTCGGAGACACTAGGACATCTTTATGAACACGAAACGAAATCGCAGGGGTGGCGAAGGAAGGATAAAATGTAAATAAATGTTGTTGGGACTCGCCACCGCGTAGCAATTTGTCCGAAAATGAAAGAGGAAGCGAAAAATGTTGTCGGCACAGATGTAAATATTGCACTCGCCTGCGGTGCGGTTTCCCATCACGGGTAATGGGACGTTGGTCAGGGGGTTGCTGGCGCTGAAATTTTAATAATGCCATTTGACCGAACCTTACTGGCCTGGCTTGGAGGGTGGCTGTATGATCCTGCGTGCTGCATTCGCACAATGTTTGGATAATAGATAGCACGTTAATGCTAATTTGTAAACTTATGGTATGTTTAAATTCAGTTTGCAATTGGCGAATGGCGTAATTGAGTAGGTTTGGAAAGTCAAGAGAAGGATGGTATCAGTTCGAGTTGGTTAAGTTGGTAACAGTTTGGACTATGGAATATGGCTAGGAACTATTTGGGATTGTAACATAACTAACTATGAAACTGGCATTGAAACACGGCCATTGTTTATGAACAATGGCATGACAAGAGCGGTCATAATTTCGATGTCTGGCAAACAATGCGTGTTGATCGAAAACAAAACATCTGTTGTTTATCGGCGTATTCCGTTCACTTTTGGCGATTTGCGAGTGCGATTATGATGCACGCGGTGCGCAAATCACCATAACGTTCCTGTTGACGGCGATATTCGATATGCAGGATGGCTTTTGGCCTGGCATGCAACCAATAAATGCATATCGTCGAAAAAACGCGAAAATCCCGCGTGATTTATTTGTTTAGGTGGACCGCGCATCCAATTGAAATGTAGCGCGTGTTCGCCCCACGAATCCCAAATTCGCCAGAAATGCTTTATGGCGACAGTCACATGTGGTGGTTATTAAAAACGCACCCCGGCTACTTACGTACAAATTGCGAGCATGCGTGCGATTTTTTAATCGTTGCAGCTCGTAAATCACATGATACACTAAGACCCCACTTTACACTGCCCCGTTTAGCGCTCTTTATATTTGGCCAAGACCAAAGTAAAGTTTATTTTCAAACTTATTAGTCATTCATTAGATTTGCCTGTCCCAAACCTGCCGAGAATTGTTCAACAATTAATAAGAGGTTTTTGGAACATATGGTCAGATCTAAGCATTAGGGAGATTAGGAACTCTTCTGTTGAACGAAATAATCGAAATTGCAAAACAAATTTTACAAGCACAGAAAGTCTTTCGAAGGAGGAGCTCAAGGAATTAGTAGATCTAGAATAGGAAACTATTTAAGAGATAGGGAAATTTCCACTGAATTACTAAATACTAGTTTAGCGGCTATAACAAAAATTATAGATCAGGGATGGTCAACCCAATGATCCAATCCAACTGCGGGTCGCGCAAATCCGAACGGACTTTGGGTATTCCCCACAAGTCCATTGTGCCCAGAAACCACCAACCTAATCTTACGAAGTGACCAGATGAAGCAGGACAAGTACTGGGAATTTTCTTATATCCCATGCTTATTCTATCTGCTGCATGAACCTCAGGTATTCTCTGTCTTTGCGGCCCCTGGGTTTCGGGTTGGCCGTGCCTGTTATAGATTATGATATGGACTGATGGGAGATGATATGTCATGATTATATATTCACTAATTTTGTATCCGATGTTCCTCAATCCCTATGATTTACGTATCCCTCGCGTTAACCGGGGTCTAAGTGTATTATTAATCGCCATCACATTCAATCAGCCAGAAAGTGTTGAATGCAAATGAAAACATGGAGCAATAATGTTGCAGTCTATCTTCAAAATAAATAAAAACCCTCCATGTTCGCATAGGTCGTGTTTCAAAATTCGCACGTTGCTTTTTAATTTTGTTTCTGTGTTTTGATATTCGCGTCATGGCGACATTGTTGATGTATGCGCTTTTGCGTTCGTTTTTGTCTCACCCCGTTTCTGCGCGTTTCGCCCCACTGATAAAGTTGCAGGGCGGCAAAGCCACGATAACGTCCATTCCCGGAAGAACAAAACCTCATTTCAGCATTTAATGAGCTCTTTTGTCCGCAGTTATTCAAATGATTATCTTTTTAGTCAAATATTTTGTGATGGAATTACCCAGATTACGGCCTTAATTTCGTTTCGTGCCCTTTGCCTTGCTTCCAATTCTCCCTGGACCACCAACTAAAGGTCTATTCGACAAATGCTCGAGCACAGACTCCGATTCCATTTCGCCCTTTCGTTTATACTTGTTTATCAGATTAAACAAATTCACTGCGCGCCATTCGAGCTAATTAAAAAATGGGCTTCACAGTTTGTCAAATGAATTATTGAAGTCATACTTGCATGGGCAACGGAAGCTTGTACCCTCCAACTCAATTGCGAGATGAAACAAATTCAGGATTTAGTTTGCTTCTCTATGCTAGGAAGCTGCTGACATCAATTAACATTTCGCATCATATTTGCATTTTTACAATCCAGAACGAAATATGTATTTATGATTTGAATGTAGAATTATTTTTAAAAGTCCTGCTTTTTAATTAATAATTTTCGGAGATGAGACAAACATGGTTAGACGGAAGCAATAGGACATTAGCCAGTCATCTAAAAGTGTCGCAAATTCTCGAAAGTAATATTGTTGCAATTCAACCCTGAGGTGTACGCTGTTGGGGGTTGAAAGCGCACACAATTTCTCTGCGTTTATGTGCGATGCTCCGGTGGATTAAGCAAAACAACAACGCTAAATCTTCATCTGCCGCTGTGGCAATCCATGGCCTCCTTCATTAGCCGGTGATTCGCACTGCTCACCCCTTTGCCTGCACATCCGCATCCGCTGCTGCGCACTTTTCCGCCTTCCGCATCATCAGCGAATGCCGCCATTTTCCGCAGTATCTCGAAATGCAAGAACGGCTCTCAGGTAGCGACCCCGCTGGAAGCTAAGCACTGGCCCACGTTATCATCCGGATGTGGCTTTCGTGAATGCGTTCGGAATGGGGATGGAGTGCAGCGAATAAGTTAAACAGGGCGCAGATTCGTATCTTGGCAGTGGTGGTAAACACATTGAGCATAATTGCGCTTTTATGAATTGAACTGGATAAGAGAATAATGTGGGGGTGGTTGGCGCATTTGTAATTCGGCTAGGACTCCATTTACACCTACCATCTAAACAAGGGATCGGGTACGTTTTTGGTATTACTGTTAGCATTGCTATATAAATTCCTTTTACCTTATTTAGATTACAGTGGGCTATAATTAGGAAACTGGGTATTCTCTGGGCTTGTCGTTACGATATCCCTAGAAATTCTTTTCCTTAAAGCTATGCAGCACAGGGAGAACTCTTAGGTTATCATTGCATCATTGCAAACATGGCCGAAAATCCCGCAACACTGTAAAATAGAATGTTAGAATTGCACTTGGTAGTAAATCGTAGGATTTTGCAAAAATAGCCAAAATGCATGCAATCAAATGTAATTGTATGCCTTTATCACCTATTTATGAAATTATTATGATATTCAACATTCTAAGAGTTTTTCACTAAAAATCCGCCAACACTGTAAAATAGAATGTTAGCATTGCACTTGGTAGTAAGTCGTAGGATTTTGCAAAAATAACCAAAATGCATGCAATCAATTGTAATTGTATGCCTCTATCACCTATTTATGCAATTGTTATAATATTCAACATTCTAATAATTTTTCAATACAAATCTGGCAACACTGCAAATGTCAGTATTGACAGGTGTTCGCGAGTGTGTAGTGGTTATTCAGTGAATAGTGAAGCCCAAAACTAGTGAGAGAGGCCAGACCCTGAAGACAGCGAGGTAAGAATAAAGGGTAACACGAAACGAAGGAGTCTACACAACAGCTCAAAAGGGATTCCAGGGAAAGCCTGCCACAGAAATTTTGAGGTTAGTGAAGACTTTGGAAGTGAGATCCGAGTTCAGTACGGAATCAACGACAGTCGTGGGACAGGTCCCGGACTGAACCAAGTATGTTCGGGACCACGAACTCGTTGTAACCCTACCTAGGACTCGGAGAAGATGTGCCTACACCTGGCACGCCTAACCCATCAAAGGATAAGAAGAACTCCCGATTGAGAAAGACTTATGGAAATTCGTCATCAAAAAAGTAGACGCTTACAAACATTCTCTATGCTTAAGGCTGACTTCTGGTACCTTCTGATAGTTCTGGTTGGGACAAATGCGTCGCCTTCCAGAAACAACTTGAGTCTAGGTTACTATAACATTGACTACAGGGTTCCCTGCAACCAGGCCTCCCTTGCAGGCAGTTTAAATAAAGAGAAGGAATTGAATGTGAGGCAGATAGTCTTTTGGCGATATGAAATTTGCATTGGAGTTTTCAAATGCATTACGGCCAGATTTCGATTTACTTAGAAGGTTTATCAGGGAGTAATGGGCGAATGTACGTTGCACCCTAGTCTGTGTTTATTATTAATTAAGCCTCCATAGTGCAGCGCCGTGTTCGTTGTCAAGTTTCTTGGAGCATGTTTGCACACATGCATAATTCATTACCGCGCCATGTTCTGCAGGGTTCATTAGCGGCAAAGAATACGCGTACTGTCTGTAGCTTTTAATTCGCATGCCATTTTTCATTGCGAATCGCAAAAATGAGATCTCCGATATGCATCACTTAATGATGCCAACAGAGACCCTCCGGTCTCCTAATTAAACAAATTGATATTCGCCAAATATTGATTCGTGGCGTAATCAACTTAATTGTGCAATTTTCTGATGTAATTAATTCGTGCCATCAAATTACGCGGCATTACTGGGACGGTCAACAGATTGAGTCCTCTCTGGACTACCTTTCCGAACCGGCGGCTATCCCGCCCCTCGGCCGGATATCAGGTTGTATCCATGCGCTCGTGTAACAAAGCAAGAGTGAAATTATTCTATAATTAGACCATCGCCAGACTCATTAATCTTGCACGCCAATTGATGGGTTCGTCTGACGTCTAATAAACTTGATAACGTTTCCAATTATCATGTGGCACACGCAGGCGGCCAGCAAATTGAGGCAATGCGCTGCATTGTGCGATAATTCCGCGATGATCGCGCGCCCTTAATGCACACCAAGCTGGCGGACGTAAGCACAATAGTTTGTCATTACGCTTCGTTCACGCATTTCTCGTTTTCCCTTTGCATTTGCTCTCCGGAGGGCAAATGGATCGCGATATGCGTGTTGATGCAGCGAGGCGTTCGAAATGGGGAAAAGCCTGCCATTGCAGCTCCTATTTGCATGCCGGATGGCATAGAAAGAGACCACTCGATAGACTCAAATATGCCGATTGTGATTGCGCTCCAATACTCATTTACAAGTACTTGCACTACTATTTGCGATGCATTATGCATTCGCGCACAAATGGAATCGCTTGATTGTATTCGAATTCTCGAATGACATCTCTTCGCTTTCAAGTGCTGATAAACAATCGAGCAACTTCGAGGTGACTTAAGCAGAGACAAAGAAATAGATGTAAAAACACAATTTTCAATTCGTTGACTTGTCGCAGTAAAATGGTATTATCCAAGGTTTCATAAAATCCCTAAGGGATTGATGATTCCAACCTGAACTTGATCAAGTGAGGCAGCGCACAACCTTCAAACGGTATTCAACAGCAGTGGGTCAATCATATTCCATTCTCTCTCCGTTTCTTGTCAGTGAAGGAGTGCAAGTTTCACACTAGTTCTCCTAGTTTCTGTACCACTTTAAGCGCAATCATTGATCATAGAGACATGATTGAAAATATAGAGCTTCAATTAGAAATGTGCTATCCTATACATTTTAAATCTCATGTCTAAGCATCGTACGGTGATTTGTTTATACCTATAATCTCAACTTGCCCAAATGAGGTTGCAAATCCCTAACGGATTCATGAGAAGAAACTCTTTAATATAGCAATTCGAAGTTGAAAGTCTTAGCACTTTTGAATCAATATTTCTATAGCAAATAATGCGTGCGACTAGTTTTTTTAGCAATTCAGAATGTATGCACCCCAGATATTGTTTGAAAATAGTATTAAATCTAATATTTGCACATGCTTATTGACTTACTACTGTATTGGAGATCATTATGCTTTTATTCTCCAATGCACTGTTTTCCGATTTCCTAAAGCCATTCAAAGATATTATAAAATCGATAACTTTATTTAGCGAAATTAGCCAGCAGAAATGTCATTATTACATTTTCCACCATTTCATGATATCCCTACGGGATATCTGTACTAGTTCACTGCGACAGACTCTACTCCTGAATTTCAAGTGGAAATTGGCCCAGTTATTGATAAACCTCGTCATAAATTGCCAATAGTAAGGGAAATAAATTTATAGAAATATGTGCAAACGCAATTAAAACGTAATCAAATATGAAATCACGGATTCCAATTTGCGGGCAACAATTTAGCGTTGCCGTAAATATTTAATGAATGCTATTGGGAAAGTATGAGAAACTAAATGTAGCTCATGTTGCATCGCGAATATAGCATAATTAATAAATTGGAAAATTATACAATGCCAATGAAACATTTGCACTTGATATTTATTAATCAAATTGTACGCGTTTCGTTGGAAAAATTTCATTTTACACAAGCAACTATTGTGTTTTGTCCTAAAATTTGTGCGTTCAAATATTAAAATCCTATTGTTACTCGTTTTCCGGGTTTCCAATCGAACACAAGCATTGAAAAAGGAATTGAAATTCGTGCTTGTATTTTCTGATATTCGGGCGCTTCTACATAACCGCCAATCCATATCTCTCTTGCGCCTCAGACCAGATCATCAGTGAGATCATCTTGTGGCCAGCACGCAGATTGCAAGGCGGCTGCAGTGTCATGATGTGCGATAAATCTGGCCGGAAATTTATTGCTCGCTTACGATATTTCGACGTCGCTGCTCGTTTTCACTGCCTGATTTACCCCCGTGTACCCTGGCGAATTACATCTATTTGCCGGAACTACATCGCAATGAAAGATTGTTATCAGCCATGATCGTAGTTATGGCATCCTATACTGCCTTTCGCCATCAAATCGTACGCAACACGCAACGATTTTATTGCGATTAGAATGCGGCGGGCAGGTGTCGCTCATTAGCCGCCATTTTCCGGAAGCACGTCATTTCCTCGTTAAAACCATCCGCAGCCGTTACACGCGTGCAGCTTTCATCTGCGATAATCGCTAATCGATAACCGTCCGCAATTGGCAAACAACGCAACAGGGAGAAACAAGGAAATCATTGAGCGGAAGACACACTGCCTTCAAATATAATATTCTCGCTGGAGGATGTGGACGTGGATGGGGCTGTAGTGATGGCCAGCACAAGACGGAACGGCCCATTCCTCTTCCGCTTCCTGGCCGCAGTCAAACTCATCAGAACAAACATCAAAGTGCTACGCGACCGGAGCACCAAGTTCAAAACTGAAACCCAATCAATGTAGAAGGCAGATCACGGATTGCAGACCGAAATAGAACAAAGCGGCGAGCGACAAATCTTTTGCAATCATCACATTACATCGGTTCCTAATTTAGAATTCCCGTTGTTGGCCAAGAATTCATTGCTTTCTCTAGAAAGTAATTGCGAATTTGGGCCTGTAAATCAAATCCACTTTCTATTGCCCATAGAATTGGTCAGTTAGATAGGGCTACACCAATACCTCACTTTACGTCGTGGTTACATTTCAAAAAACGTGGTTTTTAGTTAGATAGGGAATCCCCGAATTTTGTTGGCATGGCGCAATTAGAAACATAAAAATTATTAGAGACTAACGACTAACAACAATAACTCACAATCAAGGATATGATCTAGCACTGTTCTTAAGAAAGAGGACATTCTTGTTGTTGTCCTTACGCCACGTAGTTTTTGGAATGAAAGATAGGATTGGATTTTTAGGATTATTTGTACTGTCCTCTCTCTATTGACCACTCGATAGTTAATGGTAACGCAGTGTCAAGGATTGCCATGAATCGTTGATCGATAGGAAATGTTTTCCTACTTACCGTCCACCAACCAGAAGAGAGTCGGAATCGCGCATAACTAATCGGAAGTAGTCCGTGTGTGTGTCGTTGCCCATGAAGCGATGCACATCGTCTTCGGCACCTGGAACAAGGCAAGGCGAATGCTGTGAATGTGGTGCACATGATGGGCGTGCAAATGCGATAATTGTGGACGTAATCGTAGCATTGTCCGTGCAACGATTGCTAACAGGTTGGCATACAGCAACTGTTTGAGTTGGCGTCCGCTTTGTCGACGCCTGTTTGCTCTGCAAGTTACCTTTCCGCCAGTTATTGAATTGTATCGCCCGCAGGTATTGTTACAGGCTTCCAATTGATGTGTGTACACAGGCCATCTCCCTGAAATGGCTCCTTTATAGGCCTCAAAGTTAGGGCAGATACGAATCTCTATAAATTCTAGAAATAAAATTGCCATAATTTCATGATGGCATTCGGTGACAAGAAATCAGACCAACTTTGAAATTGGTATTGGGGAATGCGGGCACAATGGAACATTGCACCCAAGTCCTGACATGCGAATGTGATTTCACATGCAATTTCGGGGACGTTTGCGGACATGTTCAGCTGTTATGCGCTGCCGTGGCAAATAATTAATTTAGTGCTGTGGCTCTAGTAATTTACTACAAATTGTTGTTTGGGTCCTCGACTGAATTTCTTGCAGGGCTAATTTCATGATCGCTTTCAAATTGAGACTTTCAATAATCCTCCAAACGGAAGGAAGGTTTCAAGGAAATTGCCTGTTATCCCATATTGACCAGGGACAAAAATCAGCCGATATGTTGGCAAGTTTTTTCGGCCAACATATTTTATTACTTTCTTCCGCATTGTGCTCACCAAACGAACCAGGCAGAGCAATTTCATTTCGTTCATCACACAGCACTCTTCTTTGCCCACTTCTTGCCGGACGAAGTCGCGACGTAATGAAAATTTCGTGGCGGTAAAGTACCTAAGCTACAGCCTCGCAAAGTTGGAGCATGTGGGCATCATAAAGGAAGTGATATTGGCGTTTGCCTCACTCAAATCGAATATTTTGATGACCTGGGAGAAGTCCACCAGGACTATCAAGCATTCTAGAATATTGACGTTGCGAAGCTGTTGAGGGAGTTGTTAGTTATGAACTGTAAGCTGATTTGAAAGCCGCGTCTGGGCACGACTCTGGACATCGACCCTCGACCCACATATAGTTCGTTTTTAAATTGTCAATTTACTAGATCGACAGGTGGCGAGGAAAAAGGGCTGTTTGCCAACTTTTTCGAAAACTTGTGTTGAATCGAGCGTGTTCATCCAATCAGCGGATAACGGCAGCAATAGAGGCGAGACTTGTCTCTTCATCATTTCATCGGAAATGCGACAATTGCCAGCATGGCTGTCCAATCGAGTGGACATTCGTGTCGTCCTGCAATCCAATTTCTGTCCGCTCAAAACTCCCCCGGCCAGCATGCTCCTCATAATAACCAAAGGCGAAGATGAAGACAGGAAAGTTTGCTGCAGACGAAATGCGATTACCGGATAATTGAATCGGAATAATCCACGTCGATTTAGCATGATTTGCGCATTCCAAGAGCGAAGCCGGAAAAACCGCTAATTAATTTGAGCGCTGCGCCAAAAGTTTCGCGAAAGAGCAATGTTTAAATAAACGCACCGGCAAGCAAACAGACTGCTGGAAAGGGTTGCAGACGAAGAACTAACTGTTGAGATGCGGCCAGACGTGGGCCAAACTTGAGACGCGTTGGAAACTTGCAGCAGCAGTTAATAGAACGAAATGAGGCCAATTTGCTCTCACCTGCCGTCTTGTCGCCAGAAGCTGGATGCCGGAGCAGGCTTAATCTTGAGCAAACAGCATCCATTTGGCGAACAAAGCGCACAGGGGCGGCGAGCGGGGGAATTGCTCGCGACTAGAATTGTAAATTCTAATTGCAATTACAATGAAAATTATATAACCGTTCACTGGCTGACGCCTACGCGAGCTAATTCCATTTCATGCACTCAATTATTTCCGCTTTCATTTGTTCACTCGTTATGCAGACTTTCCTCACGCTAAATATTCGTCGAGAAGCCCCTAATTGCTGGCGTCATTAGTTCATTACTTCCAAGACGAGTTTTTCTTGCAATTACAATGACGGAATAAAGGAGTAAGCATTCCAGCATGTGTACCAGGTGAATCCCTAAGGAAAGGGGGGTTGTGGCGAATCGAACGTAAATGGGAAACTGGGAAATTTCCTGTTCGATAACTTGAAGATTCGGTTTCCTTCACGTTTCAGTCCTGAAAGTGGTTTATGTGCTCACGTCACATCCGATAGTGCAATTATGTATCGATCTAGCGGGTGGAAAGGAACTGAACTGGTAGCCGGTTGGGTCTAAGGATTCGCCACATCCTATAGAATGAGTAATATAGTTCCAATCGCGTCGGGGTCGCTTGCAACAGTTTTAAATTGAGTGCGATGAGGGACTTGGAGCCAATTTAGCAAATAGCGCGATAGTAAAAATGGCGCTAATATCATGAAACGCGTCGGCAGTGTCAGGGCGGATGGGAAGGCGGCGGCTGTCGTTCGGAGTTGTTGTAAAATGCGGCGCGTATGAGGAAAACCTCTTCGGGCGAATGTATCTCGACGTAATCCTTTTATTAAAAAAGTTTACTCGTCCTCGAAACTGCTTAACTTGATCAAAATTTAAATTCGACACACAACTTTGGATCGGCGCGCCGGAACAACAGGCACTTGGAAAATAGTGAAAAACAAAACGCTTACGACACATCGATACGCTTTAAACTTTCATCAACGTCTCCTCTGTTTCGCGCTGCCAAATGCCTCTTCGATGGGCCATGGGCTGCGGGCCTCCGCTTGTGGAATGTCACGTTTTCCATTTCGACTTTTCCCTCCGCGACGCGCACACGTGGAAGGGCCGCAATAAAGCCATCACATAAATTACGCGCGGACTGCAAACTTTTTATGTCGACATGCAATTCTTGCTTCCGCAATATTTAGCCGTTCGGCTACGGAAACCCGGGGGCCGCCTTCGGAAAGTTGAAATGACAAAGTTATTACGCAAAATTGGCAACATACCAAACCGCAATAGGACGCACCGAAAGGGATGGCGGCAATTCGCCCTGTAAATGGAATAAAATCGGAGATTTGTCAAGAGGAAAAATTCAGCTATCAAACTTCACCATTTCCACGCGCAACTTACAACTTTTTCTTATCATTGAAGTTGTCGCAATGGCATTGGGGGCGGTTGCGGCGGCGAGGGTGGCGAGCTTAATGTATTGCCGCTATGTCGCCGGGTGTGTTGTGCTGATATATGGGCGCATTGTGTGACGAATGCGAAGCAGTTTTTTCCGAGCGCGGCGCGCAACTTTGCGTCGTGAGACAAGGGGCATACCCAGCCGGAAAAACTAGAGGCGGAAAGACGAACGCTTCGCCAGCGGCGCGGCAAAAAGCGCGTCTTCGCCCGTCGACATTAAAATTCGCCGCGAATAAAATTCAAATTGGTTACGCTTTGAGTGGCGAATACTCCGTCCGAAAATGTGCTGGGTTCTTCTTCTGCCTATCGCTTATTCTTCATCTGCAGGTCGAAAGGTAATGGAAGACGCGGATGTGGTGGGCCTTGTGCCAAGAAAGCAAATCGCACATAAAAAGGACGTTAAGTTGTCATTTCATTTCAATTACGTTCCAGTTTTATCTCTCATTCTTCAATTTACATCTTACTACAGCTTACAGTTTAATATTTCAAATATTTGATAAGATTATTTCATTTTAAATGCATTAAGTGAGAAATATTCCATTTTCTAGTGAATTGGTGCTAATGCTAATTAATAACTATAACAAATATTCAGTTTGGTACTGTTGCAATGCCGTTTTCATGAAAAGTGTTGGTTGTTTCGCTATAACTTTCATACCATGTGGTTTTTTCAATTGCCATTCCTTCCACATTGTCCCAGGAGTATACGGAACATGCCCAATATTTAATTTCGATCAAATTGTTCGCATTTTAGGAGAGTTCATACATATATTACTGAGAGAGACCAAAGTCAGGAAAATGGCGACAACCTTACTTCTAACTTATGCCGGAGAAAGTCGGACACACAGCGGACAGACAAGCAGCATACATTCATCTTTAAATATATAGATTACCATTTATTTTTGATATAGTGACGTTGTTATAAGCTGGTAATCAAGACTTAGCTTAAATCCTTAATTTAAATCAAACTATATACAAAGAAGTGAAATTGGGTACACATGCAGGTGCAAAATGTAGATTAACGTGGCATGCAATTAATTGCACGTATCGCACTAATTTCGTGTGGAACATGATTAATACAAACCATTAATATATCTCTCCCTCGTTGCTCGTGATTAATCTGGGTGGAAATGCCATTAACATAACCCATATTTATGTTTGCTTCATTTCTCGCAGTTGGGCAATGAGTTGTTTGCTCTTACAAATGACAAAACAACGCGAATATTGTGCAATTTATGACTTTGCTTTCACTCATTAATAATAGTACGCTCATTTAATTGCGATCTTCCAAACATCGTCTCGATTGTTACCTCTTTCGTCATCCCTTACGTGGCCAGTGTGATTGATTGATGGATTATCTAACAATTCAGGCATCTCGTAATAATCTCATTTGGCGAAACAAGAGCTCAGAGGTTGAGCTATAAAAGCGTGACATGTAAGCTGCATTATCTGCACGCAAGTGTGCATGATTTGGGGCAAAAGAAGTTGACGAGGGCGAATTAGAGCGGATAATGAAGGTGAAATGAGAAAGAAAACGTGTCTCGGGTGCAATGGCTATACTGCCACGAATGTAATCAGTACCCAGTGAATGTTGTTTCAAAGTCAAATCGAAATGTGCTTCAATCGGATCGAGTTGGTTTCATCGGAGATTGGCGGATTGAAAGGATTTTGAGAATCTGCGGATTATTTAAATTTAGCGCGACTGCAAAGCCGAGCTAAACGAGTCAATTTCACTAAACGCTACAGGGTGTTGGATAAGCTCACGCGCCACATTCGAGCCGATCGATGGCTGCACGCAGAAATTAAATGTAAACGCTTTCAAACTGTCAGAACGATAATGTCTTAATAAATTTATGCGTTCCCAGTGGAAGGGTTTGCGAACGCGCCACCCTCGAGCGGTGACGGCGGAAAAGTTGGATAATGCAACGCGTTGCAGCCCCGCCGAGCGCTGAGTTATGTCCGGAATGCTTGTTGGTGCAGATCGCAGAATGCCAGCCGAACAAATTGCGTCTCCCTCTGCACCTCAGCGCGCTTCTTAAGTCGCTGATTAATGCTAAGACGTCGTTGTGCGCCCCCACACGCACGACTCGTTCAAGAAACGACGACATTGTTACGTCGGCGGCGCGCACCCCATCTGCAGTTATCGCCAGACAATAGTCAACAAACTATTCATATCTGCCACTTAACAAAACTATCAGAGACGTTAGATAATGACCGGAGGGCGGAAAGAAAAACGCGATAAATACACAGCCATCAAGCGCCCCAGTAACAACCATAGCAACCCTCTCTCTTGCTCTTCCCAGCCAGAAAAAATGCTGCTGATTCGACATTGATTTAATTATCAGAGCTTGCCACTTCCTGCGCAGATATTTATACCACGAGCGGAAGTCCGCCGAGCGTGAAAAGTGGCGAAATGCGTCTATGACAAAATCGCGTCTAGTTCTGGCGAATGTTGATGACTTGGGAACAAACAAGGAAATGCTGGCTGGAGTTCTTCCACTTGGACGCCCACCCTTCCGACAAACAACATTACTGCGAAGCCCAGCAAGACGATGATTTCTTGTCGTTCCTTCAACTGGAAGTGATCATAACCGTATTCATTTCGCAATAGTTTGGATTCTAAGATTAGAGTTTTCTTAAGTAATCGTGGTCAACAATGACATGATTATTGAAGATCTGAAGGGTTCAATTGGAAGTGAAATATGTACAAAGCGTTCCTGCGGCAAATAATTGAAAGCAACGGTTAGATTGTCGGCGAATTTCAGGCAAGTTGTCAGGTCGGAGTTGAATTTGTACGTTAACAAAAGATGACATTTTAATTAACATGATAAATGCAGCTAACACCGCGTATCTTATGAATTATTCGAGACGCAATGAAAGCGTTGCGCCTGGCTGGCTTTGTTTGATGCCAACAATGGAAAAAGGCAGCAGGGGCAGTGTCTGCTCCAGCCAAGATCTCTCGCAGCCACTTGCAGTACCAGAGCGTGCAGGACGCGCCGGGAAAAGTTCGATTCGAAAGGACGAAATAAAATATTCAGTAAGATTAAATCGCAAAGTTTTCGACTTTGAGAAAGATGGGTTTTGCGCGAAGTGGCTCAGAACAGTCGGCGGCCCTCCTCCGCAGACTTGCGGAAAAGTTCCGCTAAAGCTGAGGAAACGAATTGCATTCGTGTGCAATGTGACAACCGTGGATAATCCTGGCAAATGGCTCTGGCAACCCACTGAGGGTTTGCTTGCAGGTGTATCATAGAAGTAATCGTTTGCTTGCACTTTTTGCCACCGTGTTAACTAAGAAATTATCGGCGTGCATTTGCGAAGGGAAATTTCTGTCGCAGCAACTGCTTTCCCCTTTATTCCTGTCCAAATTTTTCCATGCCACAATTACAAATTATAACACAATTTTTTTCAAACGCGGGTTGCATGCCGGATACCATTTGTTATTTAATATACATGCTGCTTGAGAAATATAATATTGCAACTAACCCCATGCCCCTTGGCTGCAGGGCAACCAACTTTTAATGAGAATTTCCAACAAGCTGCGTTACATATTTGCGAAGACAACGAATAATTAAAGTTGTAGGAAGAGACGAAGCAGTGTTTCCCTTCGGAAAACAGTTGCATGAACGACTAAGGGGCGAAAAAATGTAGAAGCAACGAGAAATTATGTGAGAAGCCGTTAGCACACTTAACTTCTCAGCGAGGAGGCCATTACTTTATGGAGGCGCGCCTGCCTCCAATGGAAGTCAGTTGAAGGATAAGGCCATTCAACACATACCAGC
>JAOEHK010016818.1:0-10302 GCA_025447835.1 Labidoglobus nevermanni | reverse complement strand
GGATTTGGCACAATCCACCCATGAACTGTTATTGGCTTGACTCTTACGTCGACCCCTATTGACATCTCGTAGACCCCAATTTCAAGTTTCGCTGTCGTCGACCCCCTGTAAGTCAAAATCGACCCCCAGGGATCGATAGCGACCACTTTGGGAATCACTGATCTATAATATATACACGGACTGTAGGAGGTCCCTGAAGAAACGCTACTCCCAAACCGGGAGAGCCAACGTGTGACAACACCCACAAACGCCACTGGTTGGACCCGACCTACGGAAGAAAGGCAGGGGCCTTTTCTCCCAAGTTTCCCACTTCTAGTATGTAAGATATTTGAAAATATTGTATAAGGATCTTTGATCCAATCAATACTTATAAACAAAGGTGTTAATAAAAAAAATATATATCTATATAACATATATAAGAATTTCTGGAAGAAAATTCAGTAGCTCCCTTAGAGGCATTGCCATTATGTCTGGGGGATCAAACTGCCTTCACAAGTCCCAATTTACTCAGGTGATAGTTCAAGGAATAATGACCAGTGAGAAGCTCCGTGACCTTCCGTAGTTCTCCTTTCGTAAGAAGCAAGAAGCAAGAGCTGTTTAGCTCTTTGGAACAGCATTTTTGCATCTTTGTTCCCACGCCATTATATATTTCCTCCTGTTTTCTAGTTGTAGGTCACAGGTAGGATCGGGATTTACATGTTAAATCACCCCCTTAACTCTGTTTCGTTTAACGCTCACTTGTGGTGGAACCTATCCCCCAGGTTAACTAGGGTCTTAGCGTTGAGTTAAAATATTGGAGGTTGCTATTCGGTATTTTTCTCAACACCTAATAATTAAGAGAAAAAGAATTGGGATTATGCTTCAAGTATATTGTTGTTCTTTTACAACACATCAATATAAAACCCTTGATGATGCCTATATAGACCGAAACAGATCGGGGACATTGGTAACTTTTGACAACTTCTTCTTCTCTTAATTATTAAAAAGTTATTTTGTTTGTGGTAAGATGTTTCAGGGTGTTTCAAGTGGGTTGGAGTACTCTCCATCAATATTATATATTCGCAATTAACGAAATTGACGTCTATCGCTTCTAGCAATATTAGTTTCGGATTATGATGGAAATTGAGAATGACCTCATATGAGTTTCTTCCAATTACGAAATCCTCAACTAATGTCCTGCTGCAGAATTATTTTTATGAGATTGGTGCAGCTTCTTTGATTGATCCGTACATTTAACTAATCTTAGCGAATGTAATCTAATCTTTTATTCATACTTTAGTTGTTTGATCATAAATGGAATAGCATGGAACCTTCAGGTTGAAACAGTAACAATCAATCATACACGTGGAGATTAAATAAGAAATTAGTTGCGATTAAATGATAATATGAGCCTGATATGATATCATAGGAAGGACATTTCGATGCAATTCCAATTGGACTGTCATATTAGTCAGTCTTAAGTGTGGCGCTCGTCTTGAAACATCTTCAGACATGTTCTAAAGGCATTCAAAATGTTGAAACAAGATTAGAATCCCACGAGCAGTGAAATTGGCGCGAAAAGTAACTTCAGATTTATTCGTTTTCTTGCAATTACGAGACTGCAAGTATAATTGTATATTTGTTCTATTAATTGAATTATAATGAAATTTAAAAGAACGATTTGTTGATAGTTACTAGATGATTTGAGATATTTGTAAAATGAGCAATTGTACTGCAATATAACTTAAACAAGCAAAGTTTGAAGATAGCTGAAATCAATAGATAATCGCGTTATTTTATCACTTGAAATTGGTGATAAAATACTTATCAGCATATTGATTCATTTACCTAAAAATCGTATCTGTGCTAAAATAATCAATATTAGCGTAAGATGATGGTCAGGCACAGATTTGCAATAGAATATTAGCTCCGGAAAGTAGTTGTTGAATTGGGAACGAATTTGACTCCAATTTCAGAATACGTAACACAATGGTGGGAAGTTGGTCGAAATTCAGGCTTCTTATATGGAAAAACTGGAAATTGCAAATCCGCCATCCGATTCAGACAGCCTTCGAAATTCTAGTGCCAGTCTTCTTCTGCATCATTTTGGTCATTGTACGCTCCCTAATTGAAAGCACTGTAGAGGAGCCATCTAAATTTAATTCATTCGAAGTCAGCCAACGATGTGCCAAGTTAAACAAGTATTGTTCAACGAAACTTAAGCGAACAATCCGCAAAGGGAATAACAATTGATTGTTTATGCACAGGACTGTTCTGGCATTCTCTCCGCATCCGCAATTCATCAAAACCGCAATGCAGCAGGTCGCATTTTACACTGAAACCAAAAATCCATTTCGTGGTTTAAACGATGCTACCAGTTTAGAACACTTTCTCGTCTCTTTGCCGGAACCAAACAGGGGAATTGGAATTGTTTTCCCTGAAGAATACGCTCACAGGACTAGTTTTCCACATAAAGTGGAGTTCACCTTAAGGTAATTCACAATAGTAGTGATTTGGAGTGGAATTAATTACAATGGTGACTTTTGCTAAGATTTCCCTCGGAAATCAATCGGCAAAACAGTCTCTCGCCAGATGTGAGAACATGGCAGACGAACTTATTGTACCCGCAGTTTCAAGAACCTGGTCCCCGACATCGGTACGCGGATGTAGCAAGTCCAGGTAAACATTCATACTTCTCGCTATTCAGTACTCGTTATTCACAGACTAAACAAGAACAAATTTAAAGACTTTCGGTGGATTTCTCAACGAAAGTCAATGTACCTAAGGTAGATACAGGTCCACTAGGTGTACATGACAGTGTGTATTATTATTATTGTTTGGATCAAGGATCCACAATAATTTGAAATATCTTACAAACTAAGAGAGTTTGGGAGGAATGGCCTCTGCTTTTCTCCCCTAGGTTCTGCGAGAGTTCAACCGATGGCCTTTAAGGGTATAGTTACACAGTGGTTGTTATGCCCTGGAAGTATCGTGACCTCCTGTAGTCCATGTAGATGTTGCCTTTTATTTTGGTAGATGGGGTCGGTTCTCTTTAGCCTGGTGTAACGTTTTTGCTACCGCTTTATTATCCCTTAGGTCTTAGGACTGCAAGGTTGCTGCATTCCCTGCTAAATATAATGCCGCGGTAATGACTTTTCAGTGAAGGGAATACCCGAAAATGGGATTTGTTGTTACACTACCAATATGCAGACCAGGAGTATAATTACTTGACTCTAATCGTTACAGATTATTTAGGAGAATGCTTCCTAGCTCTGCAGAGTGCCGTTTCCCGAGCAATAATCGAGAGCGTAAATCCGAAGATGGTCGACAATTGGCCGACGATAAGCATGCAACGTTTCCCTTACCCTTCGTTCATCTACGATATTCTGATCGTGATACTGAAAAGTATGATCGCACTGATTATCGTATTAGCCTTTGAATATACTGCGATTTCAATCATCAAAGTGATCACCGCCGAAAAAGAGAAGCAGTTGAAGGAGTCAATGAAGATCATGGGTCTATCGGGAACTCTCCACTGGGCCGCATGGTTCACCAAGTCCCTACTCTTTATGCTGATCTCGATCCTCATCATGGTTGCGCTGATGAAGATTGACGTGTGGTATGCCGACCACATTCCTGCCGTTCTCCCCAAATGCGATAGCTTCATATTGTTCCTATTCCTATTCCTCTACTCCATCACTGTCATTACTCTATGTTTCGCCATCAGTGTGTTCTTTACCCGAGGTATGCATACGGCCGTACTAATAACGACGTCTATTACAATGAGCTCTCCTATTTAGCCAACATGGCTGCTGGTATTGGCGGATCGATCTTCTTCCTGTTCGTGCTGCCAGCGTCACTGCTGGAGAAGAGCTACGAGGAGATTGGATTGGGAACCAAATTGGGCGTATCCCTGATGTCCAACACCGCATTATCCTACGGCTTTCGTCTGATATGCATGTTTGAAAGCACCGGCGAAGGATTGCACTGGGGCAATTTCTTCAGGCCGGTGACATCTGACGATGACCTCACTATGGCGCATATATTCCTAATGCTGATTATTGATGCGATTTTCTACATGTGTATAGCTTTGTACGTGGAAGCAGTATTTCCTGGGAAGTTTGGCGTTAGGAAACCGTGGCATTTCATCTTCACCATTTGGTTTCGAAGAAATCATCGACATAGATTCGCGCCCAACAGATCTGAACTGGACCCCCACAACTTTGAAGTTGAGCCGCGCGGCAAAGCAGGAATTGATGTCAGAGGCCTAACGAAATGCTACGGAGACAAAATAGCAGTAGACAATATGCAGCTGAGAATGTACGAAGATCAGATTACTGTCCTACTGGGTCATAATGGCGCTGGAAAGACGACAACAATGTCCATGCTGACTGGGATGGAGACGCCAACCAGTGGAACGGCGATGATCAATCACTTTGATCTGAGGACCAATATTGAGCAGGTGCGGAGCAGTTTGGGCCTATGTCCCCAACACAATATTCTCTTTGATGAGCTGACCGTAACGGAGCACATCTACTTCTTCAGTCGCCTGAAAGGCGTGGAGAACTCACGGATAAATGGAGAAATCGACAAGTTCTTAGAGCTTTTACAAATGACGGACAAACGAGATGCGCCATCATCTACATTGTCGGGCGGAATGAAGCGCAAGCTTTCCGTTGCGGTAGCTTTCTGCGGAGGCTCCAAAGTCGTGATGCTGGATGAGCCCACAGCCGGAATGGATCCGGGTGCACGACGAGCTCTTTGGGAACTGGTAGAATCTCAAAAGACTGGCAGGACAATCATGCTAACAACGCATTTCATGGACGAAGCTGATCTGCTAGGGGACAGAATCGCGATTATGGGCGGTGGTCAGCTGCGCTGCTGCGGGTCCAGCTTCTTTCTGAAGAAACGATATGGTGCTGGGTACCATCTAGTCATTGAAAAGTTAGCGCATTGCAATGTAGACCAAGTTACCAGAACAATGCAACGATATATACCACACATCCAGGTCGAGTCCAATATTGGCTCGGAACTATCGTATTCACTCAATGAGAATGACACGGAGCATTTCGAGGCAATGCTCGGCAACGTGGAATCGAACCTAAGCCATCTGGGAATCGGAAGTTATGGGATTTCCTTAACCACCTTAGAGGAGGTGTTTATGAAGTACGAATTGGATAAATCGTAAAGTCAGATATTACATTCTCCATATTTTAGGGTTGGCGCATTGGACACACACCATCATCAGCATATTAGTAATGATCAGAGACCATCGGAAGTCCGAGGTAATTGTGCAAACGGAGTTTAGGAAGACCTCTTATTGATGAGCATAATTTCAGTTAAAATTGATCTCAATTTGCGGCCGAATCTGGTAGGTTGGCAATTACTGCTGAACCAGGTCCTAGCAATGATGCTGAAAAGAGTTCTCAGCACTGTGCGTTCTTGGCCGCTGTTATTGGCTCAGATTGTCATTCCCGTACTTATGCTAATTATTGCGGTCATTGCCGGACGACAGACAAATGCAAAGGAACTTCCTAATCGTGCGATTCAACTGAGGGAGTACCATAACCCGGTCACTCTATTGAAATATGATGATCCTGGGAATATGTTCTACCTCAGTGCGAAGCAGTGGTTGACGAGCAATAGATTTGCGATCGAACGAGTGGATGACGTAGAAAAGTACATGTTACAGAAGACAGAGCAGGTGCCCGGACAAGTCCGCATGTCTTACATTATTGGTGCAGAGTTCTCAAAGAAACATATTCATGGATGGTTCAACAACGATCCATTTCACAGCCCACCGCTAATACTTAATTTCATATACAATTCTATTTCGAGGAACATCATAGACGGACCCATGCTCGAAATCGAAGTGAACAATCATCCCTTACCCCTCACAATCACGTCGAAGGTAAATTCGAGTTCAATTATTTAATCACAAATGCACTTCAATTAAGACCTTGTTCTGGCTGGAGGAGTAGTAACAGCACAAGGGAGTAGGTACAATGGACCCAATTAAAGGGGCCTAGGTGCAGGGTGTAGCTATACGTGCCCTCCAACAAAAGAGATGTTGTTCTGATTTCAGCTAAAGCAATTGCAGCAAGGTAACAATATTGGATTCCAATTAGCAATCAACCTCGGCTTCTGCATGGCCTTCATATCGGCCTTCTACATCCTCTTCTACATTCGCGAGCGAGTGTGCAAAGTGAAGCACTTACAATTCGTTTCCGGCGTGAACATTGGAATATTCTGGGGACTATCTTATCTATGGGATTGGATGACGTATCTCATAACAATTGGATGCCTAATTGTTACCCTGCTTTGCTTCCAAGAGGATGGCTTCAAAAGCGCTCAGGATATAGGTAACTTAGAGGTGCACACCTAAATGCGTAAAAATTTCAGAAATTTCAGGGAATCTGATTCTGATCTTCGCTTATTTTGGCTTTGCCATGTTGCCGTTGATATACTTGCTCTCGTTTCTCTACGAATTGCCGGCCACTGGCTTCACTCGGGTGATTCTCTTTGCGACTTTATTCGGAGTATTCGCGTTCATCATTGTTGAGATCCTCTCTGCGGAAGCATTGGATCTGCAAGATGTGGGCAAGGCTCTAGACTGGGTGTTCCTATTCATTCCCCAATATGACCTATCGTCCGCAATCCGCGCAACAAATTTGGAATATCAACGATATAAAGCTTGCAACAAAATTGCCCAGATTTGTATTGACATGTGCACGGGTATGGGGATACCAAGGGATCAATGCGTGGACACATGTTGGAAGTCCATTCAAGCGAATTACAAAGATTGCCAAGAGAGGACCGAACAGTATTACGTCTGGAATAAACCTGGCATCCTTCGAAATATTGTTTTTGCCTTCAGTGTTGGAGTGGCCCTTATAATGATCCTACTCCTGCTGGAATTTAAGGTGTTTCACTACATTTACTACAAACTACAACGACCTCGGGCAGACCAAGTTCTAGAGGAACTGGACGATGATGTCAGCTTTGAGAAGAAAAAGATTTCGCTACTGAACAGTCAGGAGATAGGGCAGCACAACCTGGTTTTGCGAGGAATGACCAAGTTTTATAAAAACTTCCAAGCCGTCAAAGGCTTGAATCTTTCCGTTAATCAGTACGAATGCTTTGGTCTCCTGGGCGTGAATGGTGCTGGTAAGACTACCTCGTTCCGAATGATCACGGGCGACACGAGTATTTCCTCCGGGGACGTATTCGTCAAAGGCCTCAACCTAAAGCAGCAAATTAAAGATGTCTACAAGCAAATAGGTGACGAAACCAACTAATTCTTCTTCTTGGTCAAGGCATTTTTGTCCTTTAATGTAGGTTACTGCCCTCAGTTCGATGCTCTATTCGATGACCTGACTGGAAGAGAGACCATAATGGTGTTCGCCCTTCTTAGGGGCTACAGTCGCTCAGAATGCGACTGCATTGCCGAACAATTCTCCCATGACTTTGACTTCTATCCGCACTTGGACAAAAAGGTTCGGGAAATGAGCGGCGGGAATAAACGGAAGTTGAGTACGGCTGTGGCCTTCATTGGCGATCCGCCAATTGTCTACCTGGATGAACCAAGCACTGGAATGGACCCGGCAACGAAACGGCATTTGTGGAATGCGCTCTGTCGCATCCGCGATGAAGGGAAATGTTTGATTCTGACAACCCACAGCATGGAGGAATGCGAGGCGCTCTGCACCCGGCTGGCCATTATGGTCAACGGGCAATTCAAGTGTCTGGGATCACCGCAACATTTGAAGAACAAATTCGCCAGAGGATTTACGCTTACCATTAAGATCAAGAAGCGCATTGACTATAGAGAGAATCTGCTTCGGGTGGCCCAATTCGTTATCGCCGAGTTTCCCACTGCTGTGCTCAGGGAGCAGCACCAGGAGATGATTACCTATTACATTTCCGATTCTGCACTGCCATGGTCTAAAATGTTCGGTGTGATTGAGCGAGCCAAAAATGAGTTGCAAATTGAAGACTATTTCCTAGGCCAATCAAGTCTAGAACAAGTATGATTTTCTATCATTTTCCAGCGAGGTAAATGCTAATGTGTTTCGTCGTTTGTGTTTTAGGTGTTCCTAAAGTTCACTCAATTAGTAATCTAAATAGATGAGTGTACTAAACGTGACATTTTGAGAATTCGTTAATAAAGCAATGATATAATCAAATTTGTTTATTATTTGTCTAGAAAACCTCAAATGACTGTTACCGGTTTGACACCTAAATTTCAAATACTGCAGATGTGATTACAGAAATAGATACGAAATTCTAAAATAATAATTTATTAGCAGGGTAATTAAAAAATTCAAACATGAATCTTCAAAGAATGGAAGATATTCGTATCAATGCTGGAACTAACATTGACCGCCAAATTAAACGAAGGTACTTTTGCCACTATATTAAGATATAGCATTTAGTAATAACCTGGAATACTAGAATTCGTTACTAAGCAATTATAGCAACGAATTGTTTTGCGTCTCTTTTATACACTATCTACCAAATTCACGAATTATATATATATATATAGATACACTAAAACCCTGATATAACGAATTTCAAGGGACCGACGTGGAAAATTCGTTAAATCGGGGTCGTTATGATGAAAAAAGAACTCGTTATATATTATGTTTATACAATTGTATACAATCCAGAGATGGCCATAAACACGACATAGATTACATTTTTTGAAAGTATTCGTCTATTTTGGTCTGGACCATAAAATTAGTAAACCGTGCGGTATCTATTGCTGATTCGATAGTGTGCAATGCATCAAACACATTTTCATTAATGTTTGATTGTATTAAGAAACAAGCTTGGCAGTTGCTTTAATCCCGGGATGAGCGAGGTTGTGAATACTGACGAATACCAAACGACGAAAGTTGGAGGTCAGAATAGGTCTTGGTGCCACCATTGTCTTTATTAGACTACAAGCAAATTATGCTCTCAAACTAAATGAAATTGAATGCATATTTGAGAAAATGCGGCGTTTAGTAATTTGGGAAATTACCCACTAAGCCTAACCCAATGTTAGCGAAATCTTCAATTCGTCAAATGAAACCAAATAATAATGTGGATAGAAGTGGATAGAAAAGAGGGAAAAAAAGCATTGCTGAGGTACTCGATTCACCCAACTGTGCAGGCTGAGGAAGGAATGGCGAATGGCAGATGATCATGCTGGACGAGATGGACTCGGCATTGTATAATCGACACTACCAGGTGCCTCCACAGGAGGATAGATTGGCAGGAAACTCAGGCTGGTCGAGGATTGCATCTGGGCATTACATGTCCCTGTGATACCTAGACCGAAGTCTAACCAAAGCCGAAGCCACTGCCCAGTTAGGCATTCACAGAAGATCATGCTGGTCGAGGTATGCGTCTCGGCATTGCATGGATTACACTGCCATCTAGAAGGACCGGATTGAAAATGGGGTGGGAAGTCGTGAAAAAGCGCTGTACTGCAACCCGTCTTACATTTAAGACGCGTACTGCCACTATTTCCACTGGCCACTCAATAGTGAACAGTAACGCTGTGCTGGGGATCGAACCCGAGACACCCGGCACAGTAGGCAACTACGTCACCACTCAGCCACTGAGTGGTTAGAGGTCTGAGAGTTTGGCTAGGTGTTAAGCCGACTCATGACGGCATAGCGTTTGCTGACATTGACTTCCAAACTACATCATTCTCACTTTTCTTTCTAACATCCTATTCATGTTTCTTTGTACAATTTTTCATACCGTGGTATACCTTATATCTAAAATATGTGCATTTGTCCTTCGTCTTCGCAGTTTTTTTCTTATTTAATACTATGGGATTACTTCAATTCCATGAAAAATTGAGAATTGGAAGAAGTTTATCGAATGTCCTTGCCCCATAAAAGTTCGTTAAATCGAGGGATTCGTAATATCGAGATTTTTTCAAAGGACCAGCACTTTCAAACGTTTTATCGGGGTTCTTCGTTAAATCGGGGTTCGTTATATCGGGGTTTTACTGTATATGCATATATTCACTACCCCTTCTAACGCTCTTCACAGTGAGGGGTTTCGTGGAAGACCCACGTTTTTTAGACGCCATATTCTTTCCATTGGCCACTCGGTAGCCTTATCGTAAAGATGCAGACCATAATGGAATTTAAACTACCACGCTCTTCTGCGCATTTCAGTATCGCAACTCTGTACTTTGACCAAGGACAAACCTAAATCAGATGTCAGATCGGAATGTCACTAAAATTTGAAGCCCTTGGAGCAAAAAGGTGTTAAGTGACAAAATGAAGTTTTAGAGAAAAACGCGATTTAGTGGTTATGGGC
>JAOEHK010016807.1:0-10304 GCA_025447835.1 Labidoglobus nevermanni | reverse complement strand
AAAATTAATGTAAAAAAGTACAAATATGTGATTTTGTCTCAATGTGATTTTGGCACGTTATTTTGTCTTTATGTGATATGTGATTTTGTCCATATGTGTTTATGTCCCTATGTGATTTTGTCCATATGTGATTATGTCCCTATGTGATTTTGTCCATGTGATTTTGTCCCATGCGATTATGTCTTATGTGATTTTGTCCTAACACCGTTTTTCGAGCCATGAGTCTTGTCTGAAGAACAATAATACAAGAAAGATATAATGAAAGAGTTCAAAGCAAACGAACAAATTTCTTTCGCAATGTACAGAAATGAAAAATAATTATTTTGTACGCAATTATGTGCGTATTTTTATGATTATTTCACAAACTCGGTTTTTACGAACACGGTTTAACGAGCAAATCTCACGGTCCCTTCATGCTCGTTATAACCGAGTTCGACTGTATAATAACAGAATATCGTTGCTTCTTGGAGCGATTCCGTATAAATAATTCTGGAAAAACGAAACCTGGTATAAGGTATAAGGAATGTGCAGCAATGCATTGCTCAACTGAACGTTGCGTACGTTTATATATTTTATTTATACAAAACACTGCAGCTACGTACAATAAAAGGAGATTCAATTTCCTGTCATTCGTTCAGGTGGTTAATATTTGCAATACATTAGAATACCTGCTCTTGCCTAAAAAGTAAGGTGGAAGAATTAAATAAATGGCCTTAAAATAGAAAGCGCACTAGCACTGACTTTGGAACAGGTTTCGAACTCAATTTCAAATCTCCGCTTCATTATCATTGAAAATCATCTTGAGGCGGTCTTCATACACCTAGAACAGAATGCGTTTAGTAAAACACAAAGGAGATAACATACAAAACAATATATGAAGCAAGTGCGTAGCCAGATATTTATTATATTTATATCTCTCATCAGGTGCTTATCACCTAAGCCATAGGTCTTACTGAATTTGCTCCCTGGTGTTTCCCGCCACGCTTCCGGGACTTACGTGTAGAAATTGCTTGACAGCAGGCGAAAAACATCGCGAACATTCAATTTTCCCCACGCCGTTGGAATCCTGCACGCAAATGCACTTCTGACAGGGACTCCTCTGAGCGTTGGCGGCCACCTTGTCCGCCCACCTCGTGGCGTCCAGGTGAGTGGCGAGCACTTGGTTCACGTCAAAGATGCTCCCGTTGGTGCTCAGCGCCAGTCCGCTGTACACGTCATCGATCGCGCCAATTATCTGCAATCGCAGAGCGTCAGTTGTTGTAGGTATTCCAAAGGCGTCCGCCCCGCACCTCGGCGCGCTTTGTCTGATTGACGCTGTCCTCCTCCATCACCGAGGTGAACATCGTGATACCAACCAGCCCATCCGCGGGGCGGCCGAATGGCGCCGGCTTCAGCACGTGCAGCGTGATGTCCTTCTCCCCCAGCATGTTGTAGATGTCCGGCGAGTTGCTGACGTCCGTGGCCACTTCGCACTGGGTCAGGATGAATAACTTCGGCACGCCAACGCGGAACTCCAGCGTGGCTGCGTACTTGATCGCGTCGATGGCGGTGAACTTGGCGCTTTTGCGCTGGGTACCACCAGGTCTTGAAATTGCAAGATGCGAGGGCTTTTCAATGACTGGAAACCCACTTACAAATGAGTTTTCATATAAAATCCAGTGCTTGCGCTCCATATCCTCCCTCCGAATGTGTTCAAATGCGGTTTGGGCAACGAGGTGCCGCCGTAGCCCACCGCGGCGAATCGGTTTGCCGAGAACCCATGTAGGTTTAAATGTTCATCCAGTAAGGTTGGCAGTTCCATGGCCATCGCTTTGGGCTCCTTCAAGTTGGGACAATCCAGTTCTGTGAGGAATACCACGTCAATGGTTTTGTTGTTATGTCCATCGAATATCTCTTCAGTATATCCAATGTCGTCCTTGCATGTCACTAAAGGTGGACGTGGCATAATCTAGTACACAAGCCATATTATTACCCAACCCTTACCACATAGTTCCGGCATCTGAATGGCAATTTTAGCTTTCCGACACCGGTGCACGTAGGCTGCAGTCGGGGCGCAGACCTTGAGTTCGGGATTCGCTTTGATCTCATTCAAGCACATTTCCTCGAACGGGTTAGGGTCGATTTCGTCGAAGCACTTCTTCAGGGGCGATTGCCGATCGTTGAAAAGTAACCGGCAGAGTTGCGCTCCGTAGTCCATTGCATGGACCTCGGTGGTAAAGTCTGGTGCCTCGACGACATTGCAAGTTGCATCGCCCACTTTCCAGCTATCCAAGAACTCGGAGATGTTGCGCGTCGGCCCACGGCTCGATGAGATGTCCGTGAACTGCTCATTGTCCAGCGTGCCCAGCAGACCGGCAGTCCTCCCGAATAGCCACCCGGAGAGCTGCACGGTGCAAAACTCGTAGTGGAAGTGGCAAACCATCTTGAACCCTCTGGAGCTCTCCGCGACAATGTTTTCATGTTCCCGCGTGATCACCACCTGCCGATGTATGATAGGTAGGTCCACAGCCTGCCCATTCAAGGTGACTCGATCGTGGTTAAAAATTTCGAAAACATTGTCATTGGTGATGATCTCGTACGACTTCTGGGACCTGCAGTGGTCTGAGCCATTGCCGTGATAGTTGACGATGAGGGAGAACGACTTGGTTTTGAAGTCGGTGGCCAGGAGGTAACTGCAGTTGCTGACAAAGTTGTAGCTGACTCCGTTGAACGTGGAGTACTGCGACCTCCCGATGATCATCGCATTGTTGAACGTCGGCGGGGCAATCGAGGGTTCGTAGAGGTCGGCGACGAATGTTTCCAGCATATCAATAAGATCGTAGCGACTCTTGTAGAACTTGACGAACTGCTGCGATTTGCCTTGGATGCGCTGGTACAGCGGATAGTGTTCGAACGAGGGCGACTTGTTGAAGGCGTCCCATTCCACCGGCAACGGTTGGCTGATCTCGATCAGTCGGTTCTCCGGCCTTATAACATAGGTGTAGCCGAAGGAGTAATCAAAGTCCTCGTGCGGCAAGTCGTCCAACGCGACGAGGGCGAGCACGCGGTCCACGTCCGTGCTGACCTTCCGCACCGCGGACTTTAGTTCCTCGCTCATGTTGTGGTAGTGCCACAACCAAACGGTTTTATGGTAGATGCGGTTGACGTGGTCGCGTAGCTCGGCCACGGGGGGCAGTTGTCGCACGCTCTCGTATTTGCCCATCAGCACATCACCCAGTGCGTCCAGGTACGGCTTATAGTGGTCTAGCACTTGTTTCACGTCCTTGATGATGGTGTCGAGCATTTCCTCGATAACATCCCCGATCGGCTCCAGAATATCAACGACGTGGAGCTCTTCCAACCAGTTCACGTACGAGTAGTACACTGAATAGACCGCCTTAATCTCTCGCAAATCGAAAATATACTGCTGAACGCTGTTCATCATATCTGCGCTT
Source organism: Labidoglobus nevermanni (assembly GCA_025447835.1). NCBI lineage: Eukaryota > Metazoa > Arthropoda > Insecta > Coleoptera > Staphylinidae > Labidoglobus > Labidoglobus nevermanni. The sequence continues at coordinate 6,870 of JAOEHK010016807.1, read as the reverse complement.
CCACCAACAATAAATAGCAATGATAGAAGGGTAAAGGACCCCTACCAAGGCTTACCAAGTACCGCCACCTGCAGCATGGTGAGGCGCTGCTCCACGTACGCGATAAAGTCGTCGATGAGGCTGAGGAACGGTTCGAAGAATGTTTCAATGTTCTCCTTGGCATTACTCACCCAGTGGTCCACGTCGTCCAGCAGCTGCACAGCGATTGCCTCCATTTCCTTCAGCGACCTCCGGCCACTACTGATACCCTTCTTCAGAATCGCCACCGCGTCTAACTTGACGCTATGCACGCTGCGGATGCTGTGAATGCTGCTCCTCATTTCGGCGTTGGCCACTGCACAAAGCGACTGCAGCGAATACAGATTACCCGCAACGGCCATACCGAAGGAATTGAAGAGTTCCTGCAGATTTGAGCGCAGCACACACGCCATTTGCGCCGCTTGCGGCGACCTAGAAGAAGTATTTGCGCTAAGATATATTCGGAGTCGGAGTTCTTTCCTATACCCACCTTTGGCTCACCTTTGGGGCATCGTTGCATTTCAAAATTCGCTGCAAGGTACTCGACATGGTGGCGAGATCTTTGAGCGTCTCGTTGATTGCATACTGCTTCAAGTGCGCCACGTCCTCAATTAGCACCTTGCCCACATCATCATGCATCACATCGATCATTTGCTGGCCCACGGCCTCGACGACGTATCGCAGATCGGTGTACTCGTCGAAGATGGCCTCCTGTAGTGGCGCAAACATGTTCTCCTTCCAGAGCACCTTCATCCAGAGCAATTGGGACGTGTTCAGGCGGACTGTGGCGAAGGCGTCCACTGAGGCGCGACCATAGTGGTCGTGGCCCAGTTTTGCGACCATTTCGCGCTCGTTGGGTAGCCCAGCGTAGAAGACGAACCTCCGGCTACTGCCATGCGCAGCCATCAGGCTCAACGAAGGGTTCTCCTGTCTGAAGTTATACGTGCACTCCAAGTTCAGCGGGTCTTTGTCGTTCAGTTCTATTGTGGTCTGGAAACCATGGCGTTTCAATCCTGTCGTGGACGTAGCCATAAGACTTAGTCGGTTCTTGCTCGTCAGCACTTCGGCAGTGACCCCGAAGTGCAAGTGATCGACTTTCACGGATGCCTTGATCCTTTCGTCGCGATGTACATCGAAATCGTGGTAACTCAGAACAATACTTCCGTTGGAGAAATCTGGCATTCGATTGGCTTTGAAGTACAGCTCGTAATCGATCTTTGAGGCGAGGTGTTTCAACATGAAGATTCTCTCTGTTGTTGCCAATCCGTTAGCGTTCGAGGCGTTGTAAGTCATTCGGAAATGAACCGTCTTATCTGGATCGCTTGAGTAACTCAGTCGTGCGTCAATTATCGATGCCAACGAGGCGAAATGTGTTAAATCTAATATTAGCATAATGGGGCATTCTCCAGGCATTGCGGAACTTCTCAGGTACAGTTCATAGAGCCGTGGTTGCAAATCTCTTCTGCCAATTATCAAATACGGTTTTGGCAAATTTGTTGGAATACCGTCTGTTGTAGAAAATTTCTGGTTAAAGACATAGACATGCCCAAATGGTGTTCCGAGGTGTTTTGATGTATCTTGAGAGTTATAGACTATGGAAGCATTATTAATCATCAAAGTAATGGCAATTGTCTCAGAATTAGAATCCAATTGGCCTTTAATGATATTGCCAAATGTGATAAGTTCTATTTCATTGTCTGTTATGTGATACCCAAGTGCTGTCTCGTTGCATTTTCGCAAATCCCAGATAATCTTGAAAAATTGTTGACCTTCTCTTCGAATAGCAAATGCCCATTCTTTCTGGTTCACCAGCAATGCCTGGCGATCATTTTCTAACAGCATGTAGAATATTAGAACACCCGAAGCAGATACGTAACCTTCGTATGAAGGATGCAGGTTGATCAAAGCCAAATCTGACGAGCTAAGAGGTACACCTGGAACTATCACAATAGATGCCGACGTAGATTTAAATTCCAATTCGGTTATAAAGTGAATTTGGTTCCAATGAGCCCGTAGTTTCAATTGCACTTCTCGCTGAAATGCCAGATTGAAACCTATGGCAGCACCCGAATTGATTCCATTGGAAATTATCAATATTCTAGCATCAATTCTCTGATCTGGAATCACCTTGATGGATGTCTTCAGTTCCATGAAGTTTTTAGCAGTGTTCCAGATGTGAATTTCAAATGGTAGATGAATGAAGTACACTAAATCTAAAGCATTCTGCGAATGGTTTACTTGTAAATGTACTCCTAGTGGTTGATCATAAAGGGGGTGTTCCAGCAAAATCCCTGTTTCCAATCGATTCTTCTTCAATTTATTGATGAATCTATAGGCGATCTTTGAAAATCCTTGTATGGGTGTTTTGAGGAGGAAATACTGGTCGGACATGCTAACGATCCCATAGTAATCCTCATTGAAAGCACCCTCAAGAGCCGTCGCATTCGTTGTGATCCAAAACGTGTGGAATCTCTCATCTGGGAATGTGATGTTGAGTTTATTCATTCGCTGATAAGAATTTATGTCCGCCCTGAGTGTGAAAATCTTCTGATTAATGTAAACCAGTTCGGTTTGCATCTGGTTCATAGTTCCATCGTGGTCAAACAGTAGCTTGTACCGTTGATTGGGCAGGATCACGTCTATATGAGGTCGGAAATGGGACGGAATATATACTTTTCCATAGACTGATTCATGACCAGCTAGGAATGGTGCATGAATTGAAACGACCACATCAAGAAGATGTTGTTTTAAAATGAATGATCCGTTAGATCTTATAGATCCCGCGTACTCAGATTCGATATTAATGTGTCCTAAGAATTGTTTGAGAGTAGCAGAATTCCTCCAATTGTAATATATGTCAATTAAGCGTAGAAAATCCAGTTGGGGTATGTCGGAATAGTATTTAAAAGAATTTCTGTCGTAGGAATATTGAAATTCGCATAGAAGAATATTACTCTTTTGAAGTTTAAATAATCCGTTGCGATAAGAAAGGGCGTTAATGTGACACGCCAATGTGTCGTATTTCAATTTTGCAAGAAATTGTTTCGCACTCAAGTCGACATTTAAGTACAATTCTTTCATGTCCACATCCAAAAAGTCTTTCCTAATCACTAGTTTGTAATCATCTCCATAGAGAAACTTCAAATTTAGGTGTTCATCTTGAATATACGTAAGATTCACCTGGAGATCACCCTGCTTCACCTGAATTTGATTTTTCTTCAAAGATGTTGTCAAGTTATAGTTCTCCGATATGAATGTTAGAGTATTATTTTTGAAATCGGCAACGAAAGGCATATAGATATTGTTTCTGATGGATGTGAAATCTTGGTTCACTGCTAGCACACCAGAATCTATGAGACTGCTTTCAAGGACTATGACGTAGGCGTTTGCAACCCAAGAAACGGATGCCGAAACAAATTGTCCTAATGCCTCTAATTCGATAACACTATGATCGAAAGCGTTCATTTTGTATCCGATCTCTGCTCGTATTCGTTGCTGCAATGATTTAATAACTAGAATGCTTTCATTGGCTCGGTTTAAGTGATATTTTTTGTAAAGTCCTTGCAAAAAGTGCACATCCGGGAGTTTGCTCTCTGCATTTTTGTAAAGAACACCCACAAGCTCTTCAGTTGGATGTTGGCTGGCGTCAACTGGAGTAACTAAACATCCAAAAGCAATTCGAGGCGTAATATCAGCATAAGTCACGTGCACATAATCAAACATCCATGTGGCGACCATAAACCGATCGGAATTCATTTCTACAAAGGCAGACTCTACTCCTCCAATTGATTTTAATTGCAAATGTATAGAGTTTGCCTCAAAATTCAGTATAACTGCACTTTTCCCATCTTTCGAGTTAGCTTGAATGCTATATCCTCGAGTTGGCGTTTCGTAGGCATCAACCATATAATCACTGTTGGTACCCAATTGCAGTGAGAATCGAAACTCAGGCCACATTGATACTGAATAGCGATCACGAGTCAGAAGGCTTTTGATTGTTTCGTTGAATGTTTGTCCAGAGTGCTTGCATAAGATATCCACCTGCTCATAAGTTCCTTGGGCGTGCATAGAATATTCATTGCTTGGAGTAGTTAGATATTGCTCCACAAGAGTTGAATGGGGGTTCAGTTTCAGGTCACTGAGCGATTTTACACTTGGGAACTGTTTGAACGGAGTGAAAATAGAGAAAACTATCTTAGCACTATCTTTTGTTAGAGCGCCCGATAGTACAGTATCTAGTTTATCATCCCTATAAGAGCCATGTAGTGATATTTCTGACTTAATAAAGTCCGGCCCACGTTCAAGTATGTTCGTATAGGTCACTTTCCCGATTTGAGCAAAATTTTCCTTTAAGCTTACGGTGAGCTTCTGTGCCTCCTTAGTTTCAATCGTCGTCCAACTTGCAATGTAATTCTTGGATAGTTTCCCTATGGTGATTGAAGAAGTGCCCCAAGTTTTAGTGCGGTTTCCTCGTATTGCGAATGAGAAAGCACCCACTGGACATTGGATATCCACTTTGGCATCCTGTTTGTTCAGCTCACCGAGTATGTAAACACGGAATTCATTTGTAACGGCAGTTTCTGAGCTATTCTGTATCAGCTTCAAATCGGTTTTGAGAATTCCTGTGTGATTATAAAATATACTCGAGAAGTCATGAGCCAGAAAATTAAACGACAACTGGATGTTCTTAGAGTCATTAAAGTAGAAATTCGCCTCCATAACTGGACTTCTGTAGACATAGTCTGCAAATACGTGGAAATTGAGAGTGTTGATTGGGGATTGAGAAATGCATTCAATATGTTTATCCATAATGGCAACTTTAAACAAACATTCTGTTTGCGTGGCGCAAAGATATTTAATATCCACATAGCTTCGGAGATCAACTTTCGGTGCTATCCAAAAGCGCCTTACTTGCTCAAACTCAGAATAGAAGTTTATCATGGCATCAAAGCCAAATTCATGTAATTTTGCTTCCCATCCCAGTTCAATCAATGGTCTTTGGTCCTTTTTCAAGCGGAAACTAAGCAGTTTCCAAATGTCGATTTGCGTTTGTAGTTCGATGGCCATTGTGGAATTGTCCGGAATGATACCAGGTGCCATTAATTTCCCTTTAAAGTGCATGACGTCCCCTCGAGAATAGTTTTGTAACATAAAGGAAACAAAATTTTCGCCTTCGCACAAAATGGAGAACATGTAGATTCCAGGCTTTGTCGTGCTTTGAACAAGCATCCTATATTTCCCCAGTTTATTGGTGGTTCGTAAAGTAATGACTCCTTCACTCGCAGTAATTTCCAGTAAAGTCTCTCCGTGATACTCAACTATTAGCAAATTGCTTCCGGTTCTTCTAGCCATGATTAAGAACTGGCGATTCTTTGCCAGAACTGATATGCCTAACGAATCATTATTTACATTACAATCAAAACTAATTCTGCTCCAACCATCAAAAGGGGTGATCACTTCCATGGCTGTTTTATAATCTTCACCGAAAGAGTTCCTCAACTCAAATTTGAATTTCTTGTCCGACGTTTTGATATGCAAAGATATGTCAATGTCCTCTAAGGACTCTGCTTGCATTGTAATGTTGGCATCAAGTAATAATTCTTCGTGTGGCCCATTCACTTTAATCCAATAGGTTGGCAGGTGGTATCCTCCCATAAAGTTATATTGTAGAACACTGGTATTTCGATGAACCACGAAGAAACCTTCAAAGTCCGAGTCATTCAATAATTTCATTTGTCCTATGGTTTCTGGAATCTGGAGGTAGTCACTTCTCATGGTCATGGCGAGTATTGAGGCAGCAAACCAATTTTTTGAAGTTGAACTAGAAAGCGTCGCATTGAAACTTAATGACTCAATGCATATTCCTCCATCATATCTATTTTCCGGATGTATCAATTGGAAGGTTCCTCCATACTGACAGTTGTGGTCCACGTATCCAGAGTACTCTTTTCCGTTAATTGATATCGTGGTCTCCATCTTCCGGTTGGAGTACTTCGTTTGGAAATTGAAATCTTCCAGTGTGGTGTTGAGGATGCAATTCAAAGCTAATATTTGTTCAGCGGTAATATTGTAGTCTAGTCTTACTTTGAGAGACTGGAACATGTTCAGGTCTAATTGAATGTCTGATATTCCCGCAATGATTAATTCAAATTCAACCAATTCAGTGTCGTTCTGATTCAATAGCATAGAAACCTCAGTTTCGGAAAATTGCCCTGTGAGTATTATTGCATCCCAATGAAATAGAATGTTAGTGCTACTGTTTTGGGCCCATTCCAGAGCAAAGCTTGTGTTTCTAATAGATTCATAGGAGGAAACTAAATGTATAGCGATTTCATTAGGCATCCATTTATAGTCAGCTTGTATAGATCTGCCCGTTAAATGATCAATGATATGCGTGTAATTCCGAGTCGCGTCTATATCCAATTTGAGGTACGACCCTACATGGACGTTCCCTATTAGCAATTGGTGGCTTCCTTCATTTTTAAAATGCTCGATGTGTATTTTTCCATTCAAGGGCATATCCTCTGAATGAACGTTTATGATGAACAATTCCTTCTCAAGGGTTTGCTGTATTTTAGAACTTAGAACAACCGAATGCGTGGTATAGGAGTTCTGTTTGAAGTTGTACTCAAGTTGTAACACATCTTCAGAATCCGATTTTCTACCCGTGAAGTTATATCCGAATTCATAGGCACCCTCGTTGAGCACAACAGAGACCAGTTGATCCAATTGTGTGCCAAAGAAATGAGAATGATTTATTTGCAAGCTCATGTTCGGCATCTTCATAACTAAGCTATTTTCAAACAGAGATTTGCTAACGTGTGTTAAATTATTTTGTAGCAAGAACACGCC
>JAOEHK010016796.1:0-10307 GCA_025447835.1 Labidoglobus nevermanni | reverse complement strand
TAAAACAATACAGTTATAAACGAAATGAGGATACAAAGTCGAGCGAACAAAACTCTCCAAAAGCTGGGACACGACTGGCTAAAGTCGCGTTGCGCTTGCGGTACCAACACATTCGGGACCCTGGCTAAGCGCCTACTACTACATCACTTCCTACATCAATATATTATCCTGTAATGGCAGCGAAGTAGCGAAGATTCCAGATTGTTACATGGGAAGACTAGAGAAAGTCGTTGTGTCATTTTTGCTCTTATCTTGAACTCATATATTCATCTTGAATACCAGCTTAGCTGCAATTATTTAGCTCATTTTATCATTCTCAAATCATTCCCAAAAAAGGATAATGGCTAGTACGAAACACATCAAACAAATCGTTGTCTGCGCGTATTATCATCGAATTTCCTTTCAATTTTAGGAATTTATTCCATTCTCATAGTGATCTTCAGGTGAACTAAAATATCAGCTTTGTATTCACTCTTTCTCAGTCTTCCTATGCTATCTTTCCTTTGCTTCTATTATATTTTCATTCAACTAAATTCTGTGGTTCATGTTATCTCTTTGTATTGTTTCATTATAGGGAAAATGTACCTTTATTCTAAATGCAATTATTCTTTAACATTTCTCATCCTTGTCCCTTATCTGAATTTCAATCTACCATGATTTTAATTGGCATATCAGCCATCAGCTACTATACATACTTAGCATGCTCGCCTGCATGAAATAGTAAGTATAATTTATATTTTCCTTGGTATGCCAACGTTGTTAATATGAACAATTGTGATAAAACCAGAGAAATAATGTTTGTAGGTATAGTTATAGCTATTGAGATATAGCTATAAAATAATTTCCATTATTGACATATTCCTAACTTCTAACTATTGAGGAGAGGCGGAGGATATTCTGGAAACTTTCAATGTTAATTACCTATTGGTAAGGGCGCAATCAAGTTGGAGTGGCCAAAAGCAGCTGGGTGAAAAAGTATCAGGAATTAAAATGAAATTCGTTCAAATATTCTCTAGTATACAATCGTGAACTTGGAATCCGAGAATTTTATTTTACACTCATTAGCAGCAGAACAAGAAACAAAACTTTGCCCTCCATTCTTGTGTTCCTTTTTCCTTCTCCACAAAGTCTTAGCGCTCGTGCTTAGGTCGTTAAGCTTGCGTTAGCTTTGAGCGTTGCTTTGTGTTTGTTTCTTCATCGCCATCCTCGCTTCAGGACTGCTGTGAGCTGATTATACAATAATACGTGGAGGCGGTGAAGGCGGAAGTTGCTATTATGGCTGTTTGGGTTAATACCCCTTTGCTGAAGTTGCATTTGCGTAGACTTGTCAGATAAGCTCATTTCAATCTCCCAGCGACCGAATGAAGAGGAAATATGCAAAGGACGGAAGGAAGTACGAAAGAAGCAAGTACTTGCAAAGGCGAGTGAGGAAGGTGCTGCTAACTTTCGCTCTGAATTCCGAACGTCCGTAATAATGCAAAAAGAACTTTTGCACTTTGCCGCACTTTTCCGGAAGTGCCTTGTACTTCATTTTGCTTATTGTTCGTTTCAGATTTGTATACCGTTTCATCTCCTAAATGAAAGCGATTAAACTAAAAACGTATTTTAGTTGACTGTTATTTGTAAGGTCAGGGGCTTGATCTGGAATGAATGGACTTATCTGCTAGTGAGGATATTGTATATTTCCGGGAAGTATTTTGTAAAGTGTCATCGGAAATGTATGCGTTGACATTTTGCAAAATCGTCGATTAGCATACGTTATGACATGAATGTGAAGAGTAGATGTGCTCACCGTACGTGAAGCAGCGTCCCATGGGCCATTAGAGGCTGCTCCAACTTTCCGGAAGCGAGACGCGACCGAAGAACAAATTTGTTATTGCCTTTTCGTGACGTTTCCGCTCTTCTGCATAATGTGTTACACAAAGTGCGGTAAAGTTTGCAAATTAAATTTATTAGGCGATCAAGTTGTCGACAATGCGGAGTTGGGAATCAGTCGTTGGTGCGTTTGTGTTTGGTGACCGGCGATATTTTTTCCTGAACACCGGCGTTGTGCGTTTGCAATCGGAATCGCTGCTTCAAATATTTACGAATCGTCCGTATCCGATGGCGACCGGACGATTGGTCAAATATTGCACGGATGCCAATCATGCCGCATTCATTTTACATGCCATTCATCACGGGGCAAAGCCGGAAAACAAGAAATCAAAATATCAGTGGCTCGGTTTACTTTCGTATTGTACAATAACCCATAAGGTTCAAATTACGCCTTTGAAGTTTGTCACTGTTATCTTGTTGGTTTTCTTGGTTGTTCGACCTACCATAGATCAAACCACGACACGAACGGAATACATTTTACAATTGCTGCAGCTTAAATAGGGTCGCAGAATTCGAATCATATCGATGACGCATTTGCTTGGATTTAGGGCCGCATTGAGGGAAGTGGTGGTGGCGCTATTAAGCAAATTTTATGATCGTAAATCAAGAAGATCAACAAAAGATATCTTTGCACAATCTCTCGAAGACACGATGAGCATTTATAGACAACATTCAGCGAAAACATGGAAGGAAAATATTAAAACTTCATAGTCTTCACGTTAAATCGATAAGAATCTCAAGAGCAAGTTTAGAAAGGGGTAAAATGGATGACGATTACAAAAGTTTAATGAATCTTGTCATATGGAATAGGAAATTTTGATAAAACAACAGTAAAATTGATGGATATTGCGAACAGATTCCAGAGATTAACCGATGACCTCAAGGAAAACATTGGAGTAAAGACCAACACAAAGAAGAGACACAAAGTAATGGCCGCAAGAGACTGGACTACATCAGAAGGCGCACACCACCATGCAAAGATAGGTTCTGGGTACAATTAACACCTATGGGATTTCAGAAAATTGTCCCGCCATTTCTGGGTCATGGCACAAGGGACAAGCGGGGAATATCCTAAATTAATGCTTTTCCAAAGTGGCCTGCGAGTTCATTTGGATTGACCGTTCTTGTGTTATATCAAAAAGTGTATACAAGGGTATAATAAGAAGAAGACGAACTACGATGATTTGGAGTACTAATAAACGATGATCCTATTTAGTGCACAATATTGCTACTTTGGAACATCTGGTTTATACCCTGATAATGGCCTTAGTGCCGAAATCGGTTGGTTCTTGACACCAATAAAAATGAATTGTTTCATTAATTGGAGATCGACATTTTCCATCATTCAACCTATCAAGGGTATAAGTGGAATACGCTCTTTGCCGATAGGTCAAATTGAAAATATGAAGTAAATGTATGAATGCAGTTGAAGCCATGTTGAAAAATAATAAATTTTTTATTTCTAATATATATTTCCTTTAAAAGGAGCCGTCCGAATTGAAGTATCCCAGTATCAGACCTGTGAAAGACTATACTGCAGATATTCCTGTCATTTCAGATGCGTTCGCTCTACTAGGGAATATACTCAACACGTGTTTTTTTTCTGTATCTACATCTGTATACCTTTATCAGCAGGCTACCGAGCGGTGAAACTATTAGCTTAATCTTTTTGCTGTTTTATATCAGCCCTTATATCATTTCAATGCCGCATTTGAATCCCTTGAGCAATTAACATAATGGTAATAAAAGGAAAGCTAACACTGCGATTACAGAATCATGATTCAACTCCAGATTAGAATAAAAACGTTTAGTGAGAATCTTGAATAATGCGAAAGATCATCGCGTGTGCTTGTTTTATGTATGTTTGATAAAACATCGTGCGAATAGCGTTGCGAATCGCTAATGCGGCACTCTGCGTCATCGAATTCGCTTCCCGTTTTCGTTACATGTTATCCCCTGAGGAAATTTAGTTATACAGCTTTCGTATAGATATACCGCTTGAATGGTCGCCAGTATTTCCGGCGAGTATAGTCCATAGCCCGAGCACGTTCAACTCTAGTGAACGCAGCCAAAACAAAAACCCTTTCATAAAGTATACGTTTCGACTTGCTTATGATATTGCTGATCCGTTGACACTCGAATAGAAACTGCATAGTCATGCCAGTTAGCGCTGATCCTAAGTCCGTTCATTTACGAACTTTCTGATGAGTTTGTGCTCTAACTCAATTAAAAAGTGAAATAATTACCGGGATATAGCGGATATAGTAGCTCTACGGTCGAACCATGTTAGTTTCCAAGTGTATTCATGATTTGATACCGCCAGCCACTTTGTTCAATTGTTAATTTGCTTTAAATTGGCACTTAACACTTCGCTGTTGCTAACGAGGTGATGAGAATGTATAAATTTAATTGCAAGGTGGACTACTCTAGATTCCAGCAGTTGTAGACCAAGCTGGTGGATGCATAATAAAAACAGGTACAAGCGTATAACAAATTGTTATAATTCATTGCAAATGTGTGAATGCGGGTAAAGTATTCATTTCTACAGCATGAAACGCCCCGAAACTGCCGGTTAAGTTAGGTGGCATTCGCAAATATTCCAAAGGGATATTCTTGTAGTGATGATGCGCGTCGTGTCGGTGTCTGGTGGCGGTAGAGGCTGTCAACCCATATTTTGGCTTACCACACCAACATTAAATTTACTCAAATCCGTCGCACTCTACATATTTGTTTTAATTGCGACACTATTGTAGTCTGCTGTAGTCTGAATTGGGGGCCTAGAAATTCTGCCGCACTATTAACCCTTACAAGCTATTCATCATTTCGGGCACAGTTGGCTGGACGTAAAACAAATGCATCAACATGAAGGTTTCAACTCGTTTGGACTATCTTGCTGGATTCAAATAGCAATTACTTGGACTTTTTTGATTTCGTTAACCATATTAAGCCCATAGTGATACCCTCACTTCCACCTTTTTTATTCAATATTTGGTCGGGATAGCAAACTGTTAATAACTACTTACCTCTCAATAGATACTTACCTAGTTTTTATAGACAAATGCAATCTTCAAGTCCAACTTTACATTACATTTAGAGAAGATCGGAGCAGTAGATCGATTGAAGATATAGTGGTATCAAGGTCAACAGGAAGGAGACACAGACGTAGCTAGAAGAAATCAAGATTAAAGGGGATCGAGTAACAATAAGTGAAAGAGATCTAGACTCTACAGGATTAGAATGGCCTGGAAATTAAGCAGGAACTGTGGTATATTAAAAGATAATGAATAGAATATCACAAAATAATGGTAGTTAAATGTTAACTAGGTGGCAAATGAATTGAAATTAATGTAAATGGAGAACTGCGAACTTTGTTAAATATCAACACATCTAATTCGTTTAGTTTCGCTGAAAGTTGGTAACGTAAATGTAGATGGATGTCTGGTAAGATGTGGAGCATGCACATGAACATTTGGTTTAATTGGTTTTCGGTGTAAGGTGAGAGACAACTGACGAAATGCGGAATGAATAATGCGAAATCGAGCATACAGTTAATCCGACAGTCTGCTTACAAATGGCAGATCGGAAATAGATGGGCGCAAAGTTTATTTGGAAGTGAGCGCGACAATAAAGCAAAATAGATGGCGGAAGCGAGCATTCGGATGCTGTGGGAATCCGCGCCTCGTGGCAATAGTGGCAGTGGTTCTTGTTTTTGCGGGATGCGCCCATCCTGCCATGTGGGATTACCCCGCGCGATCTGCAGGAGTGCAGCGGCTGGCAAGGATGGAGTGAGTTGGACGCCGAACAATGCCGTTGGTGACCCAATAAATTTTATGGACAGATTAAAATTATGTTTGCTTACTATACAACAGGACGCTCGCCGGCGAAATATTGCTGGAAAACAATAGTAAATTTTGGCACGCGATAGTTGCGCCAATTGGTTATCCCGCTTATATATTCGACGGCTAAATGTCCCGCTTACATTGCTATAGCAACGCGACATTTGAATATTTTCGTTTGATTCATAAATTGCGCTTTTTGCACGATTCGTGTAATTGAAACTTGCACCTGCGCCATTACCTTATCCGCCCTTTCACGTTTTATTTACGCGACTTTCTCTAACTGCCTTCAATTAATTTTCTTTCTAATTAAGTTTTCCAAATTATTTCTAATAGATCCCTTTCTTTTTACACCAAATAAATCTAGAAAAATCTAATTGAAATGTCTAAAATAGGCAGGATTGAGTTCGAAAGATTAAAGTAAACAATATATATATAGCAAATATATATTGGAAATGAAATGTCGTTGTTAATTGTTATTAGCTATTGGGACCTTTGTTCAAAACCAATTAAAGTATAATACTGAAGGATTTAATTAATTGAAGTCGTTTTCGTGATCAACAGTAACTTTATAAATGTTTAGTCTCCTTTTTGAAAATCAGTAAAAATAACTGTGACAAGATAAATAATTGTAATGTAATTGTATAGATAAATAATTTACTGATTTGGATAATACTGAAACATGTAGAATAGGAGATATTAAAGGTGCTTAAATGTACAATAGAACATAATTCTTCTTTATTTAGAGTGTCAATTTGTGACGACAGTTTGAAAATGTACATATTACAATAAAACACCCCCATTGCCACTAACCGATTATGACGTAATTGGAGAAATTACATTATCACAGCAAATACAAAGTTATTATGAAATTTGCACCCGACACCGGCTCGATTGCGATTATGAATAATATTACTTTAAGGCTATTAACATATGAATGGCTTTTGATTAGTAGGGTGTTTAATAAATATCAAACGATTTGCAGTTAACAATGCATGTAACAAAACTTTATGCACGTTATTACATAGGTATATAAACATTTAGTCGTGAGCGTATTCTCGTATTTTATATGTTTACGATATGGAAGTGGTTGTTAATCGACAACGATTTCTGAGTTCCCTTACTTCGCAGATTCGATTCATCCTCAATTAAATCTTTGAACTAAGTTTATTGTGGCTGCTACTTGTAATTGCCAATCAAAGAGTTTAACATTCCATTGATAGCGCTTGGATACCACGAAAATTAATTGAGGATAATTAAAGATAGACGGACCATTCACAATTCAATAATTCATTGACCAGTTGAAGCATTTGCTAATTCAAAATAAAACAGGAGTGCAAATAAATTACATTCCTTTCCACTGTTCTTGTGCTAGTCTATTTGTGTATATTTATGTGTGTTTGTAATTTCGATTTCGGCCAAGTTTGTATTCACCGCGCTTTACTCGCCGCTATCCGGCTGCTACCGGACATGCCCATGCGCCCATGTCGGCCATTGGGACACGTTATGCTGATCTGTTGAGTCTGCCGTTCGCTCTCCAAGTGAGAAAACGCAAAAACACGTCAAGTACAGGTATAATGTCTTTGTAACGGTTGTAACTCCAAATATATTTGCCATGAGGATTCTAGCAAGCAGTCAGCATCGTTTGCATCCGTCAGCTCACTCAATTGAGAGGCCTGCATCCCATCCATGTAAACAAATTACGCAACCAATACATACCAAACCAAAATGTTAACAATATTATTAACCATTCGGTAGCCGAGTCGTAATCTGCACAGATGGCCTACGAGTCCACTGACTTGGGTTTAGATGAGGTTGCAGTACGCTCCTCTACGATTCCCTATCTCTTAACCCAATCCTAGGTACCCTTCCAACTAAGGGGGCCCAAATAGCCTAAGTGCTGCATGACGCCCTCCAACAAACCAACCAACCCAACAATATCATTACACTCACTTTGCCAAAAGACCAGTCAGGGATAATAAAACGTGCAAATTAACGACTACTTTGCTTCAACTGATCGCACTATAGAGTTGTGTGACTAAATAAGGTCCTTCTATATGTACATTTACAATGAGAATTCAAGAGTAGGTAACGGATTTCCCCAAATGTGTAAGTTGGCGAAACAATTCTGCAACTCTTAGAGCTAGGCATGTTGGCGCGGTTACTTGTAGTTCTATTAAAAGTAATAACTGCTGATTGTTCTGTAATTGTGCAATAATAACGCTAACAAATTATGGCACATACGCGTATATGAATTCTTCGCAAGAGACCCGCAGAAAAACATGGGAATCATAGAGTAACTGTGAACGCATGAACGATTGTAATCATCTTTGAGTCCTTATCATTGTTTAAAGCCTAACATGTTAAAATTGAAGATTGGTACTGCAACAATGTTAAACAAGTTGATGATACAATAAAATATTCTCCTCGTCGATTTGAATCTGTTCAGCGGCAAACTTTGGCCGTGGCAGTGTCTTTGGTTGTTGCTGTTGTGGTTGTTGGCTAGTTAAAGTTACATTATGAGCATGAGCGACCGTCTTGGCCGTTGCTTCTTGTCATACGGCACTTCTGGAATAATTCAGCGCCATCGTCGACGTCGTGTTCGAATTTCCCCTGACGGCAATCGTCTTGCTGGCAAAGTCAGCGAATCCAGACGACTCTGGCGTATGAAACGTCTCGATCGTCACGCACTTCTTGCGGCCGCGCTGATGCTGCAAGGTGCTGCTCTTCGTGCAGTAGGTGGCTGGACAGTTGGCGGCCGCTTCGACATCCATTGCCAGCGTTCCATGGAAGGCCGGATGCTGAGAAGCGGCGCTTCCTGGATGTGGAATCGTCCCGTATTTGCTGGCCACAAAGTTGGCGACCGGATATAGCAAATGCGTGCTGCTGGCCTGCCCGTCCGGCGGGGGCAAAATACTATGGTGACTGACACTATGGCTGTTCTTTACCGTGATGGGAATGGTCTGGCCGGCGAGTGCCGGCTGCATGGATATGCAGGCGTCTTCAGCATGTGCTCGATGGCCATCGATGTCAATGGCCATCGTGTCTCCGGCCGCGAATTCCATGCATTTGTTGGTGGTGCAGACGTCCGGCGGTGTTTTGTTCAGCAGGGGTCCACACTCGGCTTCGTACCGATGATGTTCTTTAGTGCAGAGCGCGTCGTATTGGGGCCGTGCAGATACTTCCGAGGCATGATGATGAAGATGGCGATGGCGTTGATGGCGCTCCATGTACTCGTTGGTGAGCCGATGGTGTTCACGCAGTTTGCGATCGGCTCCAGGTACCATTATGCGCACCTAAATCATCAGTAGCCTTATTACTCATTATAAGCAAGAAGATGAGGATACCCTTTCGAGCAAATACCAATAAGAATTATCTCTCAAGATTCGTCAGGTCTACAGGGCTACAGTTTCTGTAGGTCTACAGGTTCTCTAGGTCTCAAGGAAATTGAATATTGGACTGGACATCTGTAGTGTAGGAAGGAACTCAAATCTGTTGTAAAGTCATAACAAGTGGCTAAAGGTAAATAATAGAGTAATCAATTAGAACCACATGAGAAAAACACCACAGAAAGTGGACCAGGTACCATTATGCGCACCTAAATCATCAGTAGCCGTATTACTCATTATAAGCAAGTAGATGAGGATACCCTTTCGAGCAAATGCCAATAAGAATTATCTCTCAAGATTCGTCAGGGCTACAGGGCTACAGTTTTGTAGGTCTACAGGTTCTCTAGGTCTCAAGGAAATAGAATATTGGACTGGACACAAGTGGGTAGAGGTAAATAATAGAGTAAACAATTAAAACCACATGAGAAATACTCTACAGAAAGTGGAGAACTACCACAGGTGGTTAAAAATATCTGATAGAGACCATTAAAAATCCTAAGATATGTTAAATAGAGTTGACCGAAATTGGAGTGGATATCTGCAGCAGGTTCTGAGTGCACGAAATCAAGGTAGCATCTGATGGAAAACTACCACACCTGCTTAGACCTATTTAATAGAGTATATCACTAGAAATCTCAAATGGTGTAAAATATAATTGAAAGATATAACAGAGTAAACTGTTGAATCTCCACTCCTTATGTATAACAACTCAGAATTCCTCAATAATGAGAACATGAATTTCTAAAGAAAGTCATTGAATGCAGGGCGAATAAAATGGCGACTAGAGAACTAGGCGGAAACGTAAAATGGCTGAAGATGTAGATGACATTACTGTGATAACGTATTGTAATTGCTATGAAATCCTAGCACAACTGAGGTATCAACTGGTAAGTTGCAGCGGACTCATTCAGAACTGAAGGGTCATTGGTGACTATTAGTGAGTAACAAAGAGAAATCTGGACACTAGTTGATGTCCTATGTCAGCGGTCGGCAACCTATGGCACGCGTGCCACAGAGTGGCACGCGAAAGGATTCGAGGTGGCAAGCCATGCGTAGAATAAATTTCTTATATTTTTGGTGAAATTTGCAAGTTTAATATAAGTTTGAAAAAAATCCCAATTATGACCACCACTAAGCCAGCGTAGCGGCGACACCCCAATAAATTCCTTATTACATGGGTAGCGTCGCACTTTATTGCAGCGACGCA
>JAOEHK010016785.1:0-10307 GCA_025447835.1 Labidoglobus nevermanni | reverse complement strand
GGGGGGGAGTCAAAATACTTTTCGCTTTTTGGATATTTTTGGCGCGGAACGGCAGATTCGCCATGTTATAGCATTTTTGGCCAATGTAGATTATTTGTAGTTTATCGAAGGGACATTAATATTTTTCCATGTCATAAACGAGTCAAGTTTTTGTACAACCAATATTAGATTTTTGAGGTAATGCGCTTTAAAGATTCTTAACACTAAATTTTTATATGAATTGATATTGTCGCTAAAATAACTGCACCGCAATGCTCGACCTAACCTTCGCAATGAGAAAAATGGAGGTGAAATCGGAATGGAAAGATCAAACAATTGATGGGAGCCTGAGCACAAATTGAGACGTTGTAAATCGCAACTGCAAGTCATCTCTGTACGGAAATGGCCGAGTAAGGATGCGTCTAATTAGTCCGCCGCCATATTGGGCGATCTCGAATTATTGATGGAATTGTGGCATTTCGTTAACGAACCGAGTGCCAATTGAGTGCGCGTCCGAAGGAGACACCATTCCACCTCATTATCAGCATGTTAGCACGTCTGGATTGCGCGTGCGTCATCGCGTCGTGACGCAAGACGCAGCAAAAAGCAACAATTTTCTGCGCGACAGATTTCCAGCCAGCGCCATATTCATTTAGTGCCCTAATGCCTCATCGCAACTATATTGTCCGTCATCTGTTAACTGTCAATTCGATTTGTACAGAAAACTTAACCGTTTTTCTGAACCACTTGCGATTATTGTTCTTATTCTGAGAAATCAATTGTATATTCTACTTTCAATCATTTAGATTTGATCTAATCGCATTTCCACCTTGAAAATAATCGCAAGGGAAAATGGTTAATAGCCTAAACAGCAAACGCGAATTTGCAGGTTTTCAAAGAATTTTAACGAATTTAATTAAAAAACAAATTCCCACATACTTTCTCTCCTGTTTTCCCAAACTGGAAAAAATAAATATATTAAAATAAGTCAGCTTTGCCAAATTGAGACAGTTGCAACATAATCTATCAATTACGGGGGTTCTCCGGCACACAGCAAGTTGATTAACTTAATGAATTTGCATGTTTGTCAATGTTCTTAAGTGACAACTGTGATTTACATTTGGCGAAAAGCGGTGAAAGAGAGCAGTGAATTGACGCCAGAGCCGAATAAGAAATTCAAGTGAGCTGTATAATCTTAATTGAGCAATAATTGCGGTATTGTTTGGCTGGCAGTGAACTTACGTATGTCTCTCTGTCATTCTATATCCATATGGGTATTTCAGTTCACGTCGCACAAGGGAGTGCAAAAAATAACTTTAATGAGGCCAAAAACAGATTAACGGAAAATGTTTTTCCAATGGAAATACTCGCGGAATTATCTAGCGGGATACCGAAGGCGGCACGGGTGTCATTAAAATAGAAGCGCCGTAATTAACATAATTACAATACGTAACCACTCAGGCATTGTGTCTCCGCGCACGAATCCTAATGCAGCTCGGAATGTCAAAACAAATATTTCATTAAAATATCTACTCCGCTTTCACGTTGGAGAAAATTGATCGAATAGTTATTAGCCAATTGCCAGAAACTAGCGAGGAAGCGCAGTCTGAGTGGAAATGCATTCTTAAGCCCAGTCCCCCACTCCAAGGTGCGCACGTGCGCAAAAGTAATTAATCGGCGTCGGGCGTGCGCGTGCGCCGCGCTGATAACTGATAGCGTCGGTTGGCGCGCGATGACGTCACCCACATGCACGCTCGACGCATCTTCCGGCGCGAATGCGCGCTCAGTCGAGCCGGCAGCGACGGCCGCCGCGAACCGAGGACCCAGACCGAGCGCGCCGCCGCCGCCGCCGCCGCCGCCGTCGCCGAGATGGATCAGCAGCAGGTGGTGGACGCCGGCAGCAGCAGCAGCAGCGATGCGCACACCCTCGAGCGCGCCGACAGCGTCGACAGCACCGGCTCCTTCGGCTCGTCGGCGTCGCTCTCGAGCGACGTGTGCCTGTGCGACGACTGCCTGCTGGGCATTTCCGATATCTATGCGCAAGCGGCCTATGAGGACGCGCGCCTTTGCAAGAAGGTATTCGCTCTCCTGCTAATTGCGTCACGATGTTGCATAATGCTGCGCAGCAAAGTGTGACGTTGCGCGTGCTCATTGGGTTGCCTATCGTTGCGAGATTTTCACGCTTTCCTATTCAGTAGAAGCTCCATATTCGCGGAGATTAGGCCGCCAAAAGAATCCAGCGAATACGGAAACCGCGAATATGGAGTGGGTATTTGCACTGGTTTAAATGGGGGGCGTTAGAAATTTCCGCGAATATGGAATGGTATGTAGGTGTTTTGTATAGATTCACTAGTGGAGTACCCAGCGTTGCTTGGGTTTTACTGCTATCTGCACATCTACCCATGCATCTGTTCTACCCGTCCACCTGTTAGTAATCTATTGGCGACGACTTCTTCGATTTCTTCGTTGCCGTTCTGCTGGCCAATGTAGCTAATCCACGTTTCCGCGCCCACTAAGATTTGGCTGAGGAATACTCCGCCTTCACGGTTGAATTGCACATGCACACCACGTTCCTGGCGATTTCGTGAGGTCTTGGGCTTATTGGTAACGATCTTAAACAAAGTGGTCCGCGACACCTCCGGAAACTGTGTGGCGAGCTCGTTCATAGTCAGCCCATGGTCCTCATGAAGCTTCGCTTGCACGCGTCCAGTTAGATCGTCGGTGACCACACTCGGACGGCTTGAGAATATGGCCAAGGCTATTAATTAATGGGAATTTTATTAACTTATTGCTTGACATTAGCCGAAAGAGGTTATGTTTGAATTCTTACTCATTTCTGCGACCATTCCCGATCCGGAAAGCTACGTAGAGGTTATCATACTTTAGTTCACAACTACATATTTGCACATCTACACCTGTTAGCTATGTCTCAACCTACTTGATATGGCATGGAGAATTCATTCCCGTGGGCAATCGTTCGGTAAACAATCATTGCTTGGCAAGGGACGACGACGCATGCGCAGTAGACTGCATTCGAGCGGTATTGCCGTGTCGTCTGTCGTGAAAACTGATGGTTTTTTCGCTATAACTTTTGAACCATGAGTTTCCTTGTATTTTCCTTTGCGTTAGTTGTGTCTCAGAAGTACACGGAATATGCTCAATATTTCATTTCCATCGAATTGTTTGTATTTTCGGAGCAAAAAAATTAGTGATTTTCACCTGTTTTGATTTTTTCTCAAGTTGTTATACTGAATTTCATAGTCATTTACGGCATTCAATAACTTTCTTTTACAAATCAAACTTTTTTCTATAGATGGACTTTTTATTTATTTTATATATTTTTGTATGCTGGGCCAAAGGGAGTGGTTCCCCCAAGCATTGCGGCCTAAAAGGCCTATTATACTACCATGTTCAAAAACCAAACGGGCTCTCTGAAATTTCCAGGAGGAAAGCCAGTAACTCAAACATGATGTACCATCCGTAATCCTTCACTCAACATTCCCAAGTTGAGGTCCATGTTTTCCGAACTCGTTGTTAGCACTTCTTCGCGAGAACGCGGTGTTAACCAGTCCTCCAAATCCGCTTCCGAAAATATTCGTCGTGCGATTCAAGCAACTCTTCAATGTCACTTGGTTCTAAGTGTTAAAATCCGGCGCATCCTATTGCATTCGCGACTTCTGTAATGCCAGCAATCATATTGCTGTGGGTTTGCACGCGTTCTTCAGAAATGCGAACAGTTAGGGTAGGCCACAGTTTCTTCCAGCAAGGTATGTAAATACATAGAAACAATTGAATGGTTTTGCTTTTGGTTCTCAGTATGCAGCATTTGCGGATTCGATCCGCGATTAATGAAATGTTGAACCGCGAATACAGGAAATGGGTCACAATTTTTAGCCCGCGATTAAGGAGCTTCTTCTGTACTAATGTCGTTAGTACCATTCCTTAGAAATGACCGCTTCATAACAATTCAAACGATGCTTAACAAAACCGGCGAGACATTCATTTGGATTTTGCAGCATTTGCGGATCCGCGAATACAGGAAATGGGTAATAATTTTTTAGCCCGCGAATAGCGAATCCGCGAATAAGGAGCTTCTACTGTATTCTCGCTAACTGAAGCCTCGAAATGCAACACAGGGCGCGCAATCAATGCTTGCCCTTGTAGCCCCACGACTTGTGGCCGTCGTGGCCGCCCTTCTTGGCGTACTTGTCGCCGTGCGCGTAGTGCTCGTCGTGCCCGCCGGCCTTCTTGTGGCCGGCGTCGTCGTGGTGGTGCGAGCCGTGCTCGTGGTGCGCCTGCTTGCCGTAGTGGTCCTCGTGGTGCGCCGCCTTGGCGTGCCCGCCCTTCGAGTGCCCGCCCTTCTTGTAGCCGTCGGCGTGATGGAAGCCGCCGTGCTTGGCGTGGTGGCCCTCGTCGTGGTCCTCGTCGTAGAAGTGCTTCTCCTTCTTGAACTCGTCCAGCTTGTGCACGTCGTGCCCGCCCTTGGTGCTGTGGCCCTTCTTGTAGCTGCCCTTCTCGCCGTACCGGTGGCCCTTCTCGCCCTTCTCGCCCGACTGGTGGTCGGCGTGGTAGCCGTCGTCGTGGCTGTACTTCTTCGCGTGCCCGCCGTGCTCGCCGTAGTGGCCCTTCTTGCCCTCCTTGTCGTGGTGGCCCTTCTTGCCGGCGTCGTGCGCGTGGTGGCCCTTGTATCCCTTGTCGCCCTTCTCGCCGTGGCTGGCGTGGTGGTCGGCGTGCTGCTCGTCGCCGCCGCCCTTCTTCCACGACTTGCCCGAGGCGGACGCGTCCAGGTCTTCTTCGGCAGCGATTTGCCGGCCGGCGGCCATCGCCAGCAGCGCCATGGTGGCGAGCGCCAATGCGAGGAGGTGTTTGCCCATGACTGCTGCTTGGACACTTGTGCTGCGCCTGCATCCGGCTGCCTTGGATTTATAGCTCTGCCGAAGCGGCGTCGATAACAATACGGATCGATCATGCGGAAATCGAGCGATTGCAATCGATTGACAAACGCTGCGCGCGCTTTTTTTGCATCCCATTGCGGTCCATTGCGAATGCTGTACGTTCACTTCATTTACAGCCGCTTTCTCCCAAGAAGAGCGTTTTTCGCGCCAACAAGATTGCGATTGCATCATGGGGATGACGCAATCAATTTCGATTTCGCGCACATGGCGATTGCGAGATTGCGAAGTTCGACAATCGCGAGGACCTCGTCTCCATCAAGAGGCGAAGCGTCTCGAAAGAGGTCACTGCGGCAGTGACCCAGAAAAGACATAAAATGGAAGGAAATAGCAAGGAAGAGAAACAAATAGAGTGGAATATGTGAAATGATCTAACAAGCCAAAGATCTATCGAGAACAAATGATCTAGAAAGCTTTTCAGGCATCGGCGATACTACTCAAAGGGCACAGAAATTTCTGAAGTCCTTAGTGTCGACAGAAACAGAGAAGGAATGGGAACGAGCACCGGGAATGCATCACTCCAAGATATTCCTGGGGAGTAAGCCATCAGACACCTCCAAAAGACTTGCACTCTCTTGGGGACGTGCAAGACTTAGGGAACTCGTTGGGCTCATTACGGGTCACTGCGGGCTCAACAAGCACCTAGCCATAGTGGGTCTTTGCGAAGATCCACTATGCAGGTATTGCTTGGAAGAGGATGAAACTCCTCAGCACATAGTGGGCGAGTGCATCGCACTAAGGGTCCAACGGAAGGCGACCTTAGGGAAGGAGGCACTGACCCACGCTGAGATGGCCAAATTGCCCTGGGATGAACTCATGCGTTTCTTTGAAGACATGAGAAGCCTAGGGGATTAATTGTGGGATAGCACAAAAGGACCGAAAGGACCGTGGTGCGGGGAACCGGATGAGGTAGACCGATCCCGACGTAACAAAAAAAGGGCACACATTAATTGATATTATTACAATTGCCCTCAATTTTCAATTACCAAGCCGAGGGCATTTTGTGTTTGAAACAAATATGAGGTACTGCCTCACAGATCATTGGTTGTCCATTTTCTGCGCCAGCTATAGCTGGTCGACCCTAGACAGGGCCGGCTCTAGGTGAAAGCATACGATGTGTTGCAACGGACAAGCACGGGAAAGACCCGTCATCTAGGGACGGTATTCCCATTGCCTGTCCACTGCATCTTGGAACATCATAATGAAATCATTCTATCAACTTTTGCTCCTTTGGGGGGCGTCAAGGACTGTTTTTGCATCGGGGCGCCTAAATGCTGGAGCCAACACTGACCCTAGATTATGCAAATGATAATTAAAATCATGGTATCTAGCTAGAAGACTTAGTTCCTTTTTAAACCGCAGCGGGACTCTTTAGGACTGCTTGAACAATGCTGTTTCATATATAGGAGGGCAAATTATTCAATTCGATACATGAAATCCAATCGCATTAATTGGATCCAAGCATTTCGCAATGTGTTCTTGTACAAGATTAGATGAGATTTTTACTATTTGATTACGCTAAGTACGATCCTGTGCTATGATTATTTAAACGTGCACAAAACTATTGAATTAGAGTTGCTCTAATTTCGATTAGAATTCAGTGATTCTCGCAATTGATTAGATTTGTTCTAATTAGATTCGAAATCGATACTTCTTATTTGATTGCACTAGATACGGTCCTGCATTCCGATTATATGAAGCGTGCAAAAATTGAATTACACTTGCTCTAATTCAATTCAAAATTAATTGTTTCTAGTGCTAGACTAAATATTACTTCCTATTTCATCAGGGCCGGCTTCACGTGCAAGCAATCCATAAGATATTGCGATATGACGCAGTGGACAAGCAGGGGAAATGCTCGCCATTGGGTGAAAAGGGACCTCGGGTGTTCCCCGTGCTTGTGCCCCATCTTGCCTTAGGAATGGTCATTGATCAATTAATGCAATTATGAAATCTAGTAAAAGTCATTACATAAATTTTCCACCAATGCTTAGTGAAGAGACGTCAATTACTGATACTCTACTCGACGCTAAGTGCGGGCCTGTATTGCGAATACGCTGGCTGCGCGTGCGCGCCACTAGGCTGAGATGGACACGCGGTGGTTAGGAGGCCCTCTTCGCCTTTCCGGCCGCGTTCGCGCGTCAGTCATGAGCGGCGCATCGGGTGTGCACGACTCGCCGGCGATCACGTGCTCGCCATCGCCGGGCGCGCACGGTGGCGTGGGAGGCGCGGGCGGCAGCCACCCGCAGCGCCGCCGATCGCTGAGCGGGGCGTCGCGCCGCGGCAGTCTCACCCCCTCCGGCTACGAGCAGTACCGGAAGAGTCTGCTCGAGGTGCCCGATTGCGCCGACTACGGCGACGCGTCCAGCGACGACCTCAGCTCCGAGTGGGACTCGGACGTGCCCGAATCGGCCACCCTTCCCCTACCACCGAAGGTAACCACTTAAGATCCACTTCCAATCCACTTATCCTGAGGAGTACGCGCGCGAAACTTGTTCATAACTTTGCCACTCGCTCTCGCTCTCTCTCTCTCTGTCTCTAAATGTTTAAACGTGGCTTAAATGGGCGAGCATTATCTCTCATTATGATAGGGATTCGGGCGCGACAATCCTTACCATATACTGCTAAATTTAGTTTTGCGTCACGCGCAGACCTACCTTTCATAAACGAACGCAATGCGCGCACTACATTGACGAATGTTTACGGTATGCCGCACATTATTATGATGTTTTCGCTTCTAATTAAGCAGCGCTCGCCATTAGTGTCACGTTTCGTTGCGCTTATCGCTGCTCGGCAAACGCGAGGCGCAACAAACGTTTACGAACCGCTGATCCTTGTTTTGCAGCCATCCGGTTGGCGCAAACTGCGCAACATCGTCCAGTGGACGCCCTTCTTCCAGACCTACAAGAAGCAGCGGTATCCATGGGTGCAGCTGGCCGGCCACCAAGGCAACTTCAAGGCTGGCCCCGATCAGGGCACCATTCTAAAGAAGCTATGCGAGAAGGAAGTGAAATGCTTCCGGGTATGCCCAGCCGGCGACTCTCACAAACCGATTTTTGATGTTCCGCTGGGTTTAGATGCTCATGAAGGACCTATTGCGGCCGTACGTCCCCGAATTCAAAGGTCTCGTGGCCAGCGATGACGGGGAGTGCTCGTACCTGCAGCTGCAAGATCTCCTCGGCGACTTTCAGTCGCCCAGCGTGATGGACTGTAAGATAGGCGTGCGCACCTATTTGGAGGAAGAGCTGGCCAAGGCGAAAGAGAAACCCAAGCTGAGGAAGGTAAGATTGCCACATTCCTAATAGGATTAGAGGTACGATTTAACGACGTGATCCAGGACATGTACGAGAAGATGTGTCAGATTGACGAGGATGCGCCGACCGAAGAGGAGCACCGACTGAAGGGAGTGACGAAGCCGAGGTACATGGTGTGGCGGGAGACGATCTCGTCCACGGAGACGCTGGGTTTCCGCATCGAGGGCATTCGGCGATCGGAGGGCACGTCCAGCAAGGACTTCAAGACCACCAAGTCGAGAGACTGTGTGCTGAAGGCGTTCGTCGACTTCACCCAGGACTGTCCGCACGCAGTTGTGAGTAATGAGGAGGGAGCAAGAGAGTGTGGGTGGACATTGATCGAATGGCTTTCAGCCCAAGTTCGTGCAGCGACTGAAGGCAATTAAGGCGACGTTGGAGGTGTCACCGTTCTTCCGAACGCACGAGATCATCGGCAGCTCGCTGCTCTTCGTGCACGACGAGTGCAACGCGAACGTGTGGCTCATTGACTTTGCGAAGACGGTGCAATTGCCGGAGGACTTGCACATCGATCACAAGTCCAAGTGGAAAGTGGGCAACCATGAGGACGGGTACCTGATTGGATTGGATAACATTATCTCCATCTTCATCGCGATCATGGAGCAGCAGCCGATTTGTGTCGCGCTGCCGCCGCAATTGCCGGCTGATGATCGGAGGGATGACGACACCGCGAATAACAATGCTAGCAATAATTGGGATGCGATTAATGCGAATGTTGCAGGATCTGTGCGCGATAACACGTAATTGTAAATGGTCGCCGGTGAAAGGTGGCAAACTATGTCATCCTGTGACGAAACCAGTGAATTTCTATTGTCATCGTTTTGTAAATATGCCATGTTGATGAGTATTTATTTCTTTTTATCTAATTTATGCAAGTGATGTGTATTGTAAAGTTTTGATGTGCAATTATATCGTAACTAGGTGTTTATTTTTTATGGAGATTGAGGTCAAATGCACAAATGCACGATACTAACCCGCTCGTAGGAAAGCTATATGTGGGGCTGGACACTTGGATAGATAGTTCAAGGCAATGCTATCCCACAAAACCCCTACCTTATGCTATGGCCGTTCTATGGCTATGTGCTATCCTAGCTGCCAAGCCTTATATGATAGAGACGGAGGCAGAGGGCCGGAAGAATCGAGCACGTGCTCGTGGGGAAATATCTACCTTGATTATCGTAATTATTGAAAGACCCAGCGTTACTTTCTATGAACAGCAAGATTTACTCACCATTAACTTCGAAGACACTGATTCTCAGAAACGCAACGTGAGCGTACCTAGACTTGGTTATGTACAACAATATTAAGTATATTCGCTCTATTGAGAACTTTATTTTAAGCCAATGCAAATGATTAATAATCTTATTTAGTGCAGTTTACTATTGCAATCAGTCTTTTTGCTGTTCTGCTCTCCGTCATAACACACTGATCATCGAAAACCTGGATTTGATTTCATCAATATTGAGCTTATTCGTTCCATTGGCATTTTTACTTCAAGTCAATGGAATTGATTCATTAACTCTCATTATCACCTTTAGTGCAGTTTATCATTGCAATAATTCTTTATGCGATTTTGCTCTCCTGCAAGACACACTACTTGAACGAAAACCTAAAATTGGTTATTTTCATCAATTTTGAGCCTATTCGTTCTACTGGAAACTTTATTTCAAGATAATGCAATTGATGAATAATCTTATTTAGTGGAGTTTACCATTGCAATCGTGCTTTTTGTCATTCTGCTCTCTTTCATGTCACACTGATTCATTGAAAATCCAAAATTGGTAATTTTCAACTATTTTGAGTCTATTCGTTCTACTGGGAACTTTATTTCGAGAAAACGCAATGGCTTAATAATCTAATTTAGTGCAGTTTACCACTGCAATCATTCTTTTTGTCATTCTGCTCTCCTTCATGATACACTGATTCATTGAAAACCTAAAATTGGATAGTTGATGGAAGTGGCATTTAATAGTTTAAACTCCATAACGAATAGCAAACGAATTTACAGAAGTCGAGTTTAAAAGTCTTTGTAGTTGCTTTGCAACGCGTTTCGACAACACAGTGT
>JAOEHK010016774.1:0-10309 GCA_025447835.1 Labidoglobus nevermanni | reverse complement strand
ATATTCCGTTATATTCCGTTGATTGTAATTCATATTTTCATCCTCCCCGGGCAACGCCGGGGCTATTTCCTCTAGTACCTTATAAACTTTAAACTGTTGCTTAACCCTGACAAAAGTTAATTAAGTATATTCTTAAAAATTATGTTATGGAGCCTTTTTTTATGTTGGGCAAAATCTTCAAGAGACTTCGTGCCGGATTCTCGAGGCACGCTTACCGACTAAAAACCTACAACTTGGCCAGTAGGTTATCCACCCCCGGAACCGCCTTCTCGGCATTACTTTAGGGACGGTTGCCCGGACCTCGCTTGGGGCCCTGTAATCTTATTATCGCCTCTCCCCATTGCTTAGTATTTTCGTCACCTCGCTTCCATTCATTACGTAATCTGCAAAGGCCATTAGGACCGAGAAATATGGGATGAAATTTTACATTTACGAAATGTTGCTTAAACGGTACAAGAAGAGGTGGTTTTTGCATGAAATGATCATCAGGGACAACAAATAAATTCACTACGACCATCTGACCACCCGAAAATCCAAAACCCGACACTCGCCCTACAAAAATCACTAAAACCTGTTCCGGTTAAAAACTAATTGAAAAACAGGATGGGTACCTAGACTCGCCAGCTTCATAGCCAAAATGTTTGGACTGGAATACGGTTTATTTCAGATGAGGGTAAGAAAAATGAGCTTCAATCAGTCATAACTACAGAATATAAATCCTGGGGTTGGGGGGGAATAATGGATACCAAATGACAAAACCCTGAATAATGCGTTAATTCCTCATTCAAAAGATTGACTGAATGAAATTTCCGATATGCTATTGAAGGAATTTGAATGATCATGGAGAAGCCAGCTGGGGGTAGACCAGCCACGAGACCACCAAAAACGCCAATAAATGGCTGCACGTCCATATCCAATAAACATAATAATCCAGTCAAGCATGAGGGAAGAGATTAGCACAAGCCAGCGAGCTTACGATGCGAAGAAAAAGAAAACGAGAAAAGCCGATTGAATTATTGAAGCATATAGACGAGAACGTAATAAATGGATGGGTCAGCGGGTGAGCAGAGAAATGGAGCGATGCAAAATTCCTGTATTTGCACGTCTGAAATTTCTAGTTAGCGCAAGCCAGTGGCGTAACTTCATTTTTGGGGCCTGGAAGCGAATTCTAACCATGGGGCCCCTATTAATTGTTGCAGTGCAGATGTTTTATGATAGCCTGCCTATGACTGACAAATTGCGGATCGGAATTTGGTTTCGTCAGTGCAAACGGGGCCCCCCTGAAGCGGGGGCCCTGACGCATTGCTTATACTTGCTTCCCCGTAGCTACACCACTGGCGTAAGCCAACGCGAAACAAAGGAGAATGTAAACCAGTCATTCCCAATGTGGGCGCTACCGCCCCCTGGTAGGCCCTGTAGCGATTTAGTGGGGAGGTGATCGAACAAGCCCGTAGTTGTCCTGCTAAGTAATGATGTACTCCCATAGTAGGCCGCGAGGTCATTTGGGTTGGCCGCACTGGCCTAAGTGTAAATGAATAGCTTGGGAGGGGGAGGGGGGTTGTTACATATTTTTCCTAAAAGGGGAACCACTTATGTTAATGAAGCGTAGGATGATAGAAGGTGGACCAGCTCCAGGTGAAAGGAATCGATGCGCCATAAGGTGGAAGCATACCCAGACATTGCGATAAGGCGCAGCGGACAAGCACCGGTTATACCATACCCAGTCCCTGCTCTAGCATTTCAGCGCCCCGATACAAAAATAGTCATTGACGCCCCTCAACGCAGCATTACAGAAAATTTGAGAAAATTATGATATTCCAAGATTCAATGGACAAGCACGGGGAACACCAGAGATACCGCCACCAGATAACGGGTAAGGTATTCCCCGTGTTTGACGTCTGCTTTATATCGCAATGGCATAGTATGCTTTCAACTTATGGCGCCCCTGCGCAGAGGCGCCCCGATACAACGCATCGATTGCTTCCACCTGGAGCTGGCCCTGACCATACCTTGGTCTGCTCGTGGTACTCGGGTTTTCCCCGTGCTTGTTCGCTGTATGTTGGAACATCATAATGAACCGTTTGACTGTTTTTGCATCGGGGCGTTAAAATGCTGAAGCCGGCACTGATTAGACGGTTATTGTCGCTGCTGTTATTGAACAAAATAGATGAATACTGACCTACCAAGCCAAGTTTCTCTGCGATTGCATTGTAACGCTGGTCGAGCAGAAGAACGCTTACAATTGCCATGCATGACAGTGCAGATGATGACTGAATCTGAATTTAGCACAAGCTACTGTTTCCCGTTGCACGATTGAATCGCAATTGCCATCGTGACATTTCATTCTTCGTTCTTCGTTCATCTGCCGTTGCTTGCTCCAGCTCTTCGTTTGTCGCTGCAGTAATTGCCGTTAATTGCGAATGCATGAGTAACACAAAGCGTTTGCCAAAGGGAAGGCAATTACTAATGATCGTGCATTAATTGCGACTACAATTTGACGCATTCGAAAACGATAATTATTTACGCATTTCCAGAAGTGACGAACGCGTGCAGCAATTTCAACCTGTTGGCGTGCGTACGTAATGAAGAAAAGCGGATATGAACGAAAGTAAGAATGAAAACAAAAGGCAACGCCACTGTTTCTCCATGTAAGGTCAAGACAACACATTATGTTAGCGCATCGTCTATTTGCACACAACGCAACGACAACCACAGCAATAAGAGCATTGAACGCTGATCATGACGCATTCCCCCAATTGCTATCTAAAATGTCTTTTCGACTGGGCGACAGGTTTGCGTCTGACTTCCGTCGAAGACTTTCCAGCAACTCACATATCTTAATGCGCCCGCTGGGGGTTAACGTTCTATCATAACAGTAATTTGCCATTAATGAACACTCCAGCTTGGTATTGTGGCAATGAGCGTAATCTACAAGTGATTGTTTGCACGCTGAAGCTCATCATTACAAGCTTCCTTCATTCATACACATTTTAGCAATTGTTGGGCGCCTCTGAACTTTTGCGCATATTACAAACTATCTGCGAATGAATCAGCGCACTAGATTGCAGTTTGTCAATCTACACAGTCCATGTGACTGTGTGTCCTTGATTTACTCCTAAAATACAAATAATTCAAGCGCAATCAAATATTGGGCATGTTTCGGGTATTCCTGGGGCACCGATAACATAAAGAAAAATTAGGGAAACCTCATGGTTCGACAGTTATAGCGAAAAAACCAACACTTTGTGTGACAAACGGCACTGCAATAGCGATCGACGTTGGTCTTCTACGCATGCGTCTGCGTATGAATTGTCCATGCCATATCAAGTAGGCCGAGACAGCGGCGCAGGGCACGAAATTGCGGTTTCATTAAACCGATTTCGATACTTCAAGCTGAATTGGCTGCCATTAACATTGCTGCAACATCCCTGCTGGGAAAGAGGGTAATAGGCACCAATTTTACCATCATGTGTGACAGCAGGCAGGCCATTCGCGCCCTGAATTGTTGTGTCACTAACTCCAAACTCCTGTTTGACACGGTTGTGAACCTCAATAACATCGCCTGTTCCAGCACAGTCACTATACAGTGGGTTAAGGGACATGGCGAGTGCGAGGGTAATTCACGAGCCGATACCCTGGCAAAGGAAGGTACCGAGGGCGAACCTACTAGCTCATCGCTGGTGGGCTTGAGTGCTTCGTCCCTTAAAAACTACCTTTGCAAGCAAACCGCTAACCGCCCCCCTTTGTCGTGTTTCAAAACTCTCAAATTTTAAAGTACGCACGCCCCCCTTGAATATCGCTCACGCGCCCCACAGTTTGGGAAACCATGCTTTATGCTGTGGGTGCCTAGAGGAAAACGACTCGGCTCTTCATGTTCTATGCTTCTGTCCGGCTATAACCAGTGTCAGAACTAAGATTCTGGATGCTGAGATTTTGAAACTGAGGCAACTTTTGTCCTACACTCCGAACAAGATTCTGGACCTTGCCCGCCAATTCATCTGGCTGGAGGAGTAGAGACTACACTAGGGAGGAGGCACAATGGGCCCAATTAGAGGGGCCTAAGTGCAGCGTGTAACCATACATTCCCTCCAAGCAAAAGAATAGTATCGATTTACTACGTGGTGGATAATCAAATAGCAGTAAAACCCATGCAACGCTGGGTACTCCACTAGTACGTCTATAAAAGAACGAAATTGATATTCAATTTGCAGCAATAGTTGCAAACCATCTGGCATACATTTGGCGAATCTCGTTGAAATTCGAAATCTCCAGTGAATTTCTAACGCTTGATTTACTACTGATTTATAAATAACTTCCAACTTATAACGGAATTACTCAATCGGAGATTAAGTGCGTTTACATATGAAATTAAGCAATGGAAACTCAGCCTCGATGAACGTTAAGAAAGACTAGAAAAGTGTTTCCCAAACTTTGTTGACCCGCGAAACCCCAAAACCGGAAAATCTGGGAATACCCGTCAAATGACGGGACATTTTCAAAATGGAGGGTAAGCACGGGAAATTTCTCAAGTTCGTCTATTGCGCCTCAAGTAGAAATGAAATTAGCTAATCCCTTATCACAAATATCGTGGCACCCTTGCAGCGTACTCGCAGCACCCTAGGGTGGCACGACACCCGCTTTGAGAAACTGTGAACTAGAAGAAGGAACCTAGGTCTAGCGAGTATTAAAATTACTGTTTAAAATAAGTAAACGCTACGATATCATTGCAAACATTTGGGGAGCATTGAATCAAGCATGACTTTTGTTATTTACTACCGAAGGCATTGATTGATTGCAGATGCAGTACAAGCTCAACGCGCCTGCGTCTGTTCAACAATCAGGTTGAAGTTGAAGATGATGAAAACGAATGCGACTTTCCTTTCGTTCACTGCAACTTCAATCATTCATCATTATTTAGGAAGGTTCAATACAACTGTAATGTCTCGTTGCTTGACCCATTTGCTTACAATTAGCAACGTGGTTGATTCTACCAGTAATAAGCGCAAACATTAAGTCCCATGCAAGTCCCAGTACCCGCGAATAATTCGGTAATTCAGTTATGATTCCTTAAATCGCTCAGTTGCCGAGCGGTAGCGCAGATGCCCCAAGAACCAAGTGACTTGGGTTCAATTCCTGGCGAATCGTTACCGTTAGTATCGAGTGGTCAGTACAAAGAGGGCAGTACATCTGAAATGGGAGATGTGGCTGCAATAAGCTCCTCTACGATTCCACATCCCATCCCAATAACCTAATCCAGGGACGGTGCAACCTTTTGCGGGGCCGGGTTCATAAATTGTATCTTTGAATGTATTGGATGCACCCGCGGGGGCTCTCCAAATGGACCAAGGGGTCACTCAAAACGTGGGGCCGGATGCGACTGCACACGTTGAACTCGCGTTGCGCCATCTTCCCTTCCAAACTAAGTGGCTGTGCAAGGAGGATGTACAATGGGCTTAAAGAGTAGGGCCTAAGTGCTGCATGTGGCTGCATACGCCCTCCAACAAAACAACAACAGCTATGATTCCTTAGACCGTATTCAGATTTACTTTGTTATCTATGCCTAATTCTAAGGCTACTATATGGAAACAGATCTCTTCCCGGTTGCAATAGCAACTTCAATGGTTCGTTAAGAGTTGCTGGATGCATGAAGTATTTAATTGGGGACATGAAACGTAAGTATTTCAAAAACCCGGTCATCATATGATGGCGGCAAGTGGTCATTAAGTGGAATTAGTCAATTAATTAACTGACGTGAACGAACAAAACAGAACAATTAACTAATGACAGATTATCTTGTCAACCAACAGCAATACGCTGTTATGACCATTGGGAAATTGTGAATTGGATTATGGCAATCGATATTGCTGGGAAGTAAATGGTTCAGCAAGGTTTAAAGCGGAAGAGCGTTTTCAGCTTTTATAAAGGCATAGGGTACGTACCGGGTATAAAAGGTACGGGTACGGGTATTACATCGTAGTTTACCTACCGGGTACGTACCCGTACCGTACCTTGCCGAGGCCTAAAATCTGCTATCAAGCTACCATCTTCCTGGGAATCCATTATTACTACCGATTTTCTTTAGTATAACAGTATTTAGTATACCCGGTAGGTATCGGATACGTATCGGGTACGTGACTACTATGGCGATGACGTACCCGTATCCAAGTTTTCGGGTACGGGTAGCGGGTATGAAAATACCGGGTACGTACCTCTGAGTACCCGGTACGTACCATACCTTGCCGAGGCCTATTTCCACCATTCGCAGGAACAATGCGAACCGCAACATTGTACAGTAAAACCTCGATTTGACGAATTTCAAGAAACTGGCGGAAAAATCGTTAAATCTGGATTATTCGCTACATCGAGATTGTTCATCCAATTGGAATATCAAATTTCTAAGAATTTGGCAACTTGCCATGTTCCAATAGTATTACAATATGTACTCGCTACAGCGAAAACGTCATGTCTAAGGCCCAAAAATGCTTAAATCGAGGCGACCAGTTTTATTCGTAATATCGAGATTTTTTCAAGGGACCAGCAGTTCCAAACGTTAAATTGCGATTATTTGCTAAATCGGCATTCGTTAAAACGGGATTCTACTGTAGTTCGCTCACGCACCGCACGCATACCTTACGTTGTTCAATGCAATTCGTTCATTAAAACGCCGCGGGCCGCGTTTTAAATTAATATCATTATATCATTTATCCGTCTGCGATTACTATCGGAATGGAATAAAGACAAGGCACGCAAGCGAATTGAAAACTCAATAAAAGTCGCACTCGCATCGATTTCTACTCAATCAAAATCCCATCGTTTTTG
This sequence comes from Labidoglobus nevermanni, assembly GCA_025447835.1. Classification (NCBI taxonomy): domain Eukaryota; kingdom Metazoa; phylum Arthropoda; class Insecta; order Coleoptera; family Staphylinidae; genus Labidoglobus; species Labidoglobus nevermanni. The sequence continues at coordinate 3,490 of JAOEHK010016774.1, read as the reverse complement.
CTCAGAACTGCAATTAGTAATCGGTCGGGTAAAGGATTCTTCATCGGGCCGCAGCTCGCAAATCTCGATGGCATTGCCGCCTTGCCGGCACGATATCCTTCCGCGACTTCTGCCGAAGACAACAATGGCGATGAGTGTTTCGCGCTTATACAGTAATATCCGGATTTCATGTATTTCAAGGAACCGAGGGGAAAAGTATTGGAAATTATAGACTAAATCGGATCCCATCCGACGCTTTTCCCAATTGGGTTGGTTGATTTGTTGGAGTTGTTCTACTCGATAACCGAGTGGTCAAAGTACAGAATCGTGATACCGAAAGTGTTGGGTTCAATCCCTGGCAGAGCGTTGTTGGGTCTGCAACCACACATAATGCCGTAAGGCAATGCCTGCAAGGAAGGGTAGAGCAGCGGCCTCTTAGTTTTGGAAGGCCAATTAGGATTCGCTTATTGGGTGGCAAAGCTGACGTCACCTGCCGGTGTCCAGGCAAATTTATACGAGGGAAACTGTCACATGACACCACCTCGCGGAGTCCAAAACTGTTACTTACCCATACCTCCCTACTTATCTACTAGTTCACGTGATGATAGTAGGTGGTCGTAACACTGTTACAGTTTCCTTCGTCAATGAGGAGGGTTCTGATGTTTTACATAAGTCATTCCCAAAGTGGTCTATATAGACTAGGGAGCACTTTCTACTTGCAGGGATATACAACAACGAGAAAGAAATTGAGGGCTAGGAGCCGTGAATAGGAGTCTACATAAGAAGCAAAGCAAAAGACATTTTGGTAGAATCTTTTTTTGGAAAAACTGATTGTTGCATCAACTTTCGTTGTTTGGGACTCGATTGCGGCCTAAACGAAGATTAAAAGGACCGCATGCAGGTTTGAAGTTTGAAGGTACTACCCGGATAAAGCAAGTGAAGATTGTTGATATTGATTGTTGATAGTTGTCATCTGCCTGATGAAGACACTGTGTTGCCGAAACGCGTTGCATAGCAACTACAAAGACTTTTAAACTCGACTTCTGCAAATTCGTTTGCTTTTCAAGTGAAGATTTCTTGTATTGTAAACATTTGAGAAAGGGAACACGGTGGGCAACAAGTTTGCTCTCCATTTCCAAAAGAGAGAAAAGAAGACCAAGAATTAATCAAACAGAAATCGAAACCATAACCAAAATGGAAGTCCCATAGCCGAGCATATGAATTCGAAATGCAGTAAGGGTCTGTAACCTGTCAAATAAGTAACAACAAAGACAACTAAACTACCTAAATAACCAGCAGAAGAACGCAGTCGATCGTCAGTCTTGGTTGGTAAGCTACTCTTCCACGACATCCCATCCTGTTAAAAGCGGTAGAGCGTGTATGATGTATGTATGATGGTGTATGATTCCCATGCGAAAATCGATTATCGGATGAAGGTCTTGTAATAATTATAAGGGTTAAAGAAATGCACCGCAGTCCGCATTTCGTCACCTGCAATGGGATGAGGCGCCTGTTACGGGCGTGAGTCATCCACTGCAGAAGAGTTCATTTCTTAGTCATACCTAATGAACGCGCTCGCATTCCGACAATTTTTCCAGCGGAATTGAATTCGCAATGCGAAATGCGCGTCGAGAGCCAGATGCTTCCGACATCTGAAGCTGCACGCGGCGCGCGCAAATTAATGACATTTCGTTAATTCGACTAAATGGGAGGCTGCGCTTAATTGAATCGTTGATTTGCGACAGCGACAATAACCGCTGTCGTAATGTTGCAAGTATAAGCAACATATCTTTGCCGAATGCTGTTTCGCATTTCAGTTAATCCAGTCATTCCCAAAATGGGCACTACCACCCTCTAGTGGACGCTGCAACGATTTAGGGGGGCGGTGGTGGAGATTCTAACTCAGCCATGGTAAAGTGGGCCGCGTGCTTATCCATTGACCTTACATTGCGGTAGCGGCGATTCCACGGATATTCTCCGTACTTGTTCTGTGAAGTAATAGTGGCCCACGAATTCATTTGGGTTGGCCGGCCCTGGTCTAAGTCTAAATGAAGGTCGGGGGGCGGTAAGTAATGTTTTTCCTGAAAAAGCGACGGTATTCAAATAAAGTTTGCGAACCACGGAGTTAGTCAAACGGATCTCCTTGATTCAGTTGTTTTCCAATCGACCACAGCAACTTATTCGATTGGTATCCCTCGCACCCACGTGAAACATACCCGGAAGGAAATACTCGCCGCCATCACTAAGCTGAGGCCATTCTTCGCGAAACCTCGCGGGTTGCATCAGCGTGCGTCGGCAGTCTGTTTATTTATGCCCTCCCTATCTGAGGAGGCACAGCCCTGGCGACTTAAAAGCGCCACCGGGGTGGACCCCACATCCTGAGGTACATCGCCAATGCATCTTGGTACGTCAGAAACCACGCGACTCGCGACAAAGTTGCGCTTTAGTCGTGGGTCACTCGAACCCAGCCATCTTTGAAATCTCCCGGTACGAGCCCGGCGAATCCGACAGCTACGCCAGGCAGTGCAACCTGGTTGGCACTCCCGCTTCTAGCTAGGCTAGTTAATCAGATTAGACTTTTCCAACGAGCTCGACTCTTTTTCTCGGTTCCCGGTACCAGCCCTTAAGGCATAGCAGCTAGCACTGCCAACTCCAGCATTTTATGGGCCCGATGCAAAAACACTCATAGACGCCCCTCAAAGCAGCATTACAGTTTTACAACATGGGTTCATAATGATGTTCCCAGATGCAGCGGACAAGCATGGGAAACACGTCACTAGACGACAGGTATGATATTCCCCGTGCTTGTCCGCTGCGTCAGATAGCAATGCCTTAGTACAGCGACGGCCAATCCAAAAGAACTCCACAATCCACAAGAAATTGTGGTGCACATATTTATTGACGAAAATATACACCTATAACAGGGGAGCTGGAGAACCAGTGAATGGGACGTGAGCTCAGTAGCGGAGTTGAAAGGAGACTGACTCCCATTAAAACGTTCCGTACCGACAAACCCCAGGTTGCTAAGTACCCCGCCGCTTTACTCACAGCCAACTTTCAACCTGGCCAAAAACTGGGCGACACGACAAATCGAGTCACCACATACTCCCCCGCCAGAGCCGGAGTTCACCGGCTCGATATCCAATTAGCTGGCGTCTTCTACACAAAGAAAAGCCGGTTTTAATCTATCAATCGAGATCGTTTGATCGATTTCGGACTCTCACAACAAAGGTGTTTACCCCACGATTGATCACCATGGTTGTTGAAACATGCCTCCAGGAGCACCATGGCGAATAAAGTACCCCTTCATTTTTGGTAACCCCGACGTGATGGCTGAAGAGTTTCGGTCATCAGATGTGGCAGCGTAAATCAAGCGATCAACCAAGCAACCATCAAACAACCAACAAAGCAAGCAATCTTCCGGCCAAGCAACCAATCAACCATCCATCAACCATGCCAGCAACTCCTCTTTGATATCGAGCCAGAGAACTCCGGCTCTGGAGGGGGAGTA
>JAOEHK010016763.1:0-10310 GCA_025447835.1 Labidoglobus nevermanni | reverse complement strand
AATGGACCAGCACTTTCAAACGTTATATCGGGGTTATTCGTTAAATCGGGGTTCGTTATATCGGGGTTTTACTGTATTTAAATATATATTATATTTATGTATAAAATAAAAAATGTATAAAATCAACGTTTTCGATTTACGCGGTATTCTGAAGAAGCGATCTCCCGTGTAAATCGGGGGACATGTGTACATTGATTGTATAATTGCGTGCATTAAAGCAGCAATTAATTGACGCGACGCATTACGGAAAAATTCCAACGGAATTTCAAACAAATGAATCATTTTCTGGAGAATTCAGCTGCCAACTCGCAAATCCGTTTTGCAACACGACTTGCCACTTCCAAGCAGGAAATGCACAAGGTGTAGTTGAACAATCCCAATCACTAGATAAATTTGCAATTGCCTTGCAACAATACTTGTTCAAGTTGAATAATTTTCGGATTAATCGATTCTTGTTTGCAGCGAAATTTCAGTCATTCTTTCACCAATTTTCGTGTCCTCCTATGCCTTCATTTCGAGCCAAGTAGGCAATCTGCGTATCACAATTGACGCATGTAGAGTTAATTGAAGACCGATAAATTAGCATTTAACATCTGTTCAATTGTCTGTAAGCAAACGTTTCATTAATTGATTGCCAATGCAAATTGTGCATTGATATTCTGGCAAATCGTGACAACTAAATTGCCATCATAATGCAAGAAAAGTAATAACTTGAAAAAGAAGTGTGTCGAACCGTTAAATGACGATATTTTCTACTGTTACATTGAAAAAAGCAGCGGAAGTTTCGACACTCTTTGTTCTTGCACATCAAGTCGAATGACGACACGATTGCAATTGTACACTTTTTATTGGATTTCTATAATTTAAAATGTAATCGTTGAGCAGATAGCAACATTCGCTACGTACCTTCATAGGTATGGCCCAGACCGATGGGCAGTCCATTACATAATTCCAGAAACAAGAGCGAAACGATACAAGTGACGGATTTCCATATTGCTCTTTCCATCATCACTCGCAGTGACTAACAGCTCAGAGAGCACATTGATGAAAGTCTCGCAGCGCAGATGGAATCGAGGCGTAAATTGCAGCACACGACTGCCACTGAAGTGGCAAAATATTGCAAATGTTGCTCGCAACTTACTGATTGGCGAATCACTTTTGGCACTTCACAATCGTCTTAAAAAAGAACACAATTTGCTAGCTACTCCAACTTGTTTGCTTTACATCTTCAGCGAAATGCTTCGGCAAGGATGTCGTGGGATCACATTTATGCTGGAATCCTTTGCACAAATTGCCATTGCAATTGATGCGATGATTTGCTAGCGAAACGGTTGTTGTAATTCAGCACGGATGCGAACGCGAAAAGCTGACCGTCTTGCAAACTGTTGTGAACTCAAGTGGAGGCAGGAACCCAGCAAACAGCTCGGAATTGCTTTGAAACCGATAGAAACTCGTGCAAATACTCAGCACGATTACCTGCTTAGTGACATCTACACTATGTTAAATAACCAATCGCTTTTAAATGAATCTTTATTCAAGCACGTATTATTTCACAAATCGCATGTGAATCAATGAATTTGTTATAAATTAATGCAAGATACGAATATAATTAAGATTACGTCATCAATAACATATGGACATTAACCAAAAAAATCAGACTTGTTAATAACCTAAAATTCATGCATGCACATTGTTTGATTGCGATTATTTTGTAATAAGTCTGCTGAAAACTGAGTAATGTCGACAGTGGCAACGACGAAGGAAGAATCTAAACTAAAGAACAAATCGAAGCAACTCAAAGAAGCTATTGTAGGCAACGATTTTGAAAAGGTATTGGATCAAGTGAAAAAGGTTGACCACACCTGCTGCTTTGGCAATTGCAAAGCGAGAACAAGGGATTTCGCGATCACTTGCCAGTTTTGTAATTCACGATTTTGCACTACACATGGCTTGCCGGAAATCCATGGCTGCGGTGAAGCCGTACGCCGCGAAGAACGACGACAGTTTCTACATCCGCAACCGAAATTAAGCCACGAAAAGCACGAAAAAGCAGCAACCAAGTTAAGCATGAAGTTGAAACAAATGCAATTGGAACGCAAATCCAAACCCCCAGGCAAAAGCAAATAAATTAATGGTATATGTACGAGGGTGTGATTTTCAGAATAACCTGTACAACAGAAATTTAAAATATTGGATTTAATAAATTTTCAACAATCTGTATTATGCAGTAACCCTTCTCTTTAAAATCCAAGTGTTCGCTGTGCTGACTGGCTGCCACATTCTGGCGTTGTAGGAAGAGAAGAAATGTTCATGGTTTTACTATGATAAGCTATTTTACTACTGCGCATATGGATGAGACGCCAGTGGGATATGGGGATACAGGAGCACGACGACCAGATTGCGCATATGGATGAGACGCCAGAGAGATCTGGGGATACAGGAGCACGACGACCAGATTGCGCATATGGATGAGACGCCAGTGGGATCTAGGGATACAGGAGCACAACGACCAGATTATCGATTATAGGTGAATCGATTCCGATTAATTTAATAAGGGCGAATGTTTCCTGTAAAAATGTAAATGGGTTAGCTAACCATAGAGACGCAAAGGCTATGGACAATAAAAGCATCCACCTCGGCAGCAGTGTCCACATTGAAAAATTCACCAGAATTATACACAGCGGCTGAATGGCATTTATAGCGAACTGCATTGCACTCTTAAAGCCGTTTGCAGTATAACGAGAGATTTATCTGACGAAAAATATCCAACTAGTATTATATCAATGTATTATATCAATGATTCGGGGCACTGCCATTAGCAAACGAATTAATATTGAATAAGACTCAGTGTGGTGTGTCTTCGATTGTGAAATGCCGAAGCGAACAACTTAAAGGAAACCCATTTTAAGGGCGGAAATAATGGTGAAACAGTATTTAGAGCTGCCACACGTTGTATAGTCAGAAAACATGCCCAATATTTCACTTCGATCGAATTATGTGTATTTTAGGGCGAGATTCCATATATACACACGGAGACACACGGCAGACATACATTCATTTATATATAAATATATAGATTTAATAAATAGAATTGAACGGTTGCAGAAATTATTTTATTGAATAAATAATTCTTATAAGATTCTAATCATAATTATTTGCGTAGTTATTTTCACATCATTGCAATTTGTTCACTTTGGCTATTTTCAATACAATTAAATTTACGTACACAATAGTAGAGAGTATAAAAATAATTAATTGTTCTATTAGATTTAGATGTTTAACTGGTAACCAAATTAATGGTAACCAGAACAATGCAAATTGCTGACCAGGATAGCACAAAGTAAATGGAATATTGGCCTTTGAATATGCTGGCGTACTTGTTTCTCATCCTGCTACCTATTTCACGTTTGCAAAACTTTCGTGCTTGGTACACCAGCATAGCAGGCACAATGTATTCGATACAAGCTCCTCCATACGAACCAGTAAACGTCACCAGACGTCCTAAGTTGTGTGTTGATACAGCGATAACAATCGGAGGTGCAATCGCAACAGTGGGAAACAAAAGTCGTTTGACAAAGAAAGTGTACTGGTCCATTAAAAGCGGGTCCAAAAACAATGCTTTCAAATTATTTTGAAGTGTTATAGCAACAATTGGGAAGCTGGTAGACAGAGTAAAAACTGGGAACAATCCCAGGAAGTACAAAACCATTTCCATTGCGAACGTTGGCGTTGCACCACTGCTTGGAACAAAGTTGAGCGTATACAGATCATTGAGTTCTCGAAAAGCAAAGACGGCAGTGAGAGCCAGCAGCAGATAAAATGTGCAAATTAGTCCGTAATCCAATGCGAACTGTCGCATGATATTCTGCTTGTTATTGAATGGCGCAACAATGCCAGGAATCGAATGATGGCACATGAAGCTGTAAACGCTTGCACCGATGAGCACTGGAAAGTTTGCCACATTTGCCATCTGCGGGTGCTGACTTTCGTGGTAGATACGAATGCTGGCTAAAACGATAATGATGCTGAATGCGCACCAACGCATCGTGGATGTGGCCAACTGGAAGTATTTCGTTTTTTGGACGTTGAAGTACGAAAACGGACAGACAAGTAGCGCAAATATTGTCACACAGATACGATACAAAGTGATTTTCGGAAGGCGGTCGTTGAAGCAGCGAATGTTGAATTTATCTTCGACATAGAGAGTGTTATTGTCAGCTTTGTTGGGACAGATCAGGTCGCTCAGCGACTTGGATATTGCTGTGGCGTAGATGGCTAAATCGCCATACAAATAAACACATAGAGAGACATAGAATAGAGCGCGTCCAATCCTGTTGAAAAACAAGCCTGCCATTTCGCCCATTTCGACGGGACGATTCAAACTGAAATATGTCCGTCGATTAGGATTGCCATTAATAATTGCCGTCTGTTCATCCGCTTCCTCCGAATCCGTGGTCTCTTCCTCTGCCATATCATTTTCCTACAAATGAACGAATCATTCATTACTAGAACTTCTTTTACGCATTTTTTGCATATTACATACTTTTGTGCATATTTGTTTAGTAATCGTAGTTTTTGCATTAGAACCTCCTTATTCGCGGGGGTACTTTCCAAAAATTTACCGCGATTATGTAAAGGTATAAATATACGCTGCTTTTTACGCTCCTTGTAATCCCTATCAATACAGATCCGGGCGCATCTTTCAATGACCATGATCTCGGTTTGAAGCACAGAAGGTCCAGGACCCGTCGGAAAGGCCTTGCATCTGGGACCCACCACCCCTAGTCCAGAACCTCCTGCTGCTACCGATTTGTCAGTGTACCTGAACATATATCGTTTCTGGCGCTTGAAATGGTCCTCAATTGCCTTCTCTCGGAAAACCGCTATTCCACCGACATCTCACAAAATCCGTGAATGGCATCCCCTCTGACCGGAAGTTTCCAGTCCCATTCATAGGGTAGCTATTAGACCTTCTCTTTTAACCTGCTCATGCAGTGGAAGTAGGTTCAACAAAACTTGCATTGCCGCAGTGGGGACTATCTTTACTTTATGGCCTATTTATGTCAGAATCTCCTGCTGTTACCGATGTATCAGTGTACCTGTACATATACCGTGTCTGGCGCTTGAAATGGTCCTCGATTGCCTCCTCTCGAGAACCGACTATAATTGCCGAGTGGTGGCTATGAAAATCATATTCCATCGACATCTCCTCTAATGGGGTGTCCCGTAATTGTGGCTCTATTAGTTACACAATCCGTGAATGGCATCCCCTCTGTCCGGAACTTTCCAGTCCCATTCATAGGGTTGCTATTAGACCTTCTCTTTTAACCTGCTCATGCAGTGGAATTGGCGGAGTGGGGGGTTGTCATTACTTTATGGCCAATTTATTCCAAATGAATGACTAAAATTTAGGGCACAACAATATAGTAAGAATCAAAAAATGGACTGACTGTCTAAACGACAGATTTATGCAAAGGGATGAATAAATCCAGAGACGTAATTTTAGATCTGTTGTAACATTTCGCTTTTACTTACTCCATCAATTTTATGTGACTGTAATTTCCTCAGCTGAATGATTGCATTAGCAGTTGCCATTGATTCTATGACAAACGTTACAGTCACATAACTGACAAATGAGAGGAATATGATTAGAATTGAACTCAGTATCCATCCAGTTTTGGCAAACACGGATGGAAGAGTTAAAGCGCCAGTTCCAACAATTAGGTTGAATATAAATATAAGTCCGACCTGTAAATTGGATTCATAATAATTAGTCACTGTAATGTTAGCAAATATGCCTACCCATCTTTCTAATCAAACTCCCGAAACTAACTCACCCATGAAGAATAGACTTCTGGGCTTGAATTGCTTTCATCCATTCTAATTCACACAAACTAGCTTCTTTCTTAGTACTAACGCCCCTATAGGCTGGAAAACAATCAATCACGTAATAATCACATTGAGCATGTTATGTTTTTATGCAATTACAATATTATTAAACAAATGAACATCTGTTTCCTTTGTGCTTATAAAGTCTATAATATTTGAATGACATCCGTGTCAATCTCTGGGTGGTATCTTTTAAAATATATGGAAAATAGTGTATTTTCGTTATGATAATGTATAGCATCTGAATAAGTGCTATAAACAATATAGAAAAAAGTAAATAAATAAACAAATTAAATGCCCTTTCAACATTTTTGACATTTTCCATAAATGACTAATGAAACAAGTTTGCCAAGTGCTAAAAATGAATTGAACCTTCCTTGAAATTGCAAATTATCCCTAATATGGATGACCCAGAGCTGGATGAAATTAGAAAACAACGATTAGCTCAACTGCAGTCTGGATATCAGGTAAAATTCTAGAAAATGATATCTACTATATAAAAATAAGATTGGAGGTTATAAACAATATCTTTCGAAACTTTCTCATTTAACAAACATACGAAACTTTTTCTTTTTAGTGCGGTGATGCACAAGTTTCTAAAGCTAGCCAAGAACAAGCAAAGGCCCAGGAGGATGCGAAACATTCAATTCTATCACAAATCTTGGACCAGTCAGCACGTGCTCGGTGTAAGTTTTGAGTTACGGCTGAATAACAGGACAATTAATTTTGATCACTGCAGTAAATACATTGAGTTTAGGAAAACCTGAGAAGGGCAAAATGGTCGAGGGGTTGCTGCTGCAAATGGCACAGACCGGACAAATTCGAGGCAAAATTAGCGAGTCTGATTTCATTGGTATATTAGAATCTGTAAATTCGCAAATGCCTCAAAATAAAACTTCAGTCAAGTTTGACCGACGTCGAGCTGCCTTAGACTCAGATGACGACGACATGTAGAGTTAAGAATTGCTGATCTTCAATAGCTGGCAATGATAATTTCATTAACATTCATTTTTATGTTATTCCCACAATACGTTATACATATTCACAATTGAACTGAATGAAATACAATATTTAATATCACTCCAAATGCAATCTTGGTACTTTCTAGCTTCAGTACAATATTTTCCCCAGTATTTTTTATTCCCGTTTCTCGTGTAAATCTTCTTCCTCTTCGTCTGCGTCCAATATATCCGCACAACAGATTGAATATAATATTAAAGACAGAAAACCTAATGGTAAACCGAATAAGACCGTTGTTAGCACAGGATTTCCATGCCACATTGTTGCCAATGATGTTCGGGCTTCAAAGTATGCACGATAAAAGCTGACAAAGTAACTGGTTCCCCCATAAACCTAGAAAACAGTTATAAATGTTGCATTACAATTTCCTTTCATCTTATTTCGATACTAGGGGAAATAGCCCCAATAGTTGCTCGGGGTGGACCCAAATCAAAATCCCTATCCCGCTCCTTACAGATCGAAAACTTGACTTCCACAACTACAGTGTTTTCTTCTTAACGTCCCAAACGTCCCAAATTTGGCCAGATTGTCCCGCTTTTTGGAGGAATATCTCGCTATTTATAAATGTTCCTATTTTGGTGGACCAAGCCCGTTTTTTGGAGGACTGTCCCTCTTATTATAAATGTCCCGATGTTGGCAGGACAGTCCGGTTTTTGGAGGGCTCTCGCTTTTTATAAATGTCCAGATTGTGGCAGGACAGTCTCGCTTTTTGGAGGGCTGTCAGTTTTTATAAACGCACAGATTTTGTCAGGACAGTACCACTTATTAAAGGACTGTCCCGCTTTTTACAAATATCCCGATTCTGGCAGGACAGTCCCGCTTTTTAAAAATGTCCCGATTCTTAAAGGGCTATCCCGATTTTTACAAAGATCTCGATTTTAGCAGGATAATCCCGCTTTTTAGTGGATTGTCCCGCTTTTTACAAATGTCCCCATTTCGACGGAGAGGTTGTTACACTGAATTTTTTAATTATTATTTACTTAGTAGATTCCTTGCAATACTGAATAATAAGTTGTCTCACTATTATCCATGTTGAACACTTTGATTTCTCCACGTCCGTCCAATCGTTTTGCCCCTCTAATGTAAAGTGACCAAGCGTTCCGCTTTTTAAAGGTCTTTCCCGCTGTTTAAACATGTCCCGATGTGTCACCGTTTCGACGGGATTGACCCGTTTTTTATGCGTCCCGCTTTGTCTCCAAGAAATATTGTTCATCGCACTTTTGTTACAAAGAAAAATGTGGCCATTTTACTGTAATCTATTACAAATATTTCATTCATTGCGAATGTCCATCGTCCCCGCTTGAGTTAGTGGTCATGACCTTTTGTTCACAGTTGTGTGCGGTTGCTAGACAATAACAATGTTGTTTGATCGCTCCTATTAGAGCGCTCACTGTCAAGCGAATTTCGACCTCACTGCCGTATGCTCCAAAGTCTATCTTCCGATGAGGTCGCTTTTTTTACAATAACTTTTAAAGAAAAAACTTTTTTTGAAATTTAATGCAAAGAAGTCCTTGCCACGTTTGTTCCGGATGTGTATGCAAAATTTCAACTCAATCCATTCGGCATTTTTCGCGCTTTGCGGGACCAAAGAAATTTTCTACGTTTTTATATTAGAGAAGATACAGGGTTGTTCGGAAAGTCATTGCGTAAATACTTACAGGCGCACTTTGATTGTATATACTTTCAAGAAACATATCCAAAACATCTGCCGTTAGCTGCTGAGGATCATCCTCAAGCATATGATGATGATGAGTAGTTGAATTGAAAACAATCAGGTTTGGAACGGCCAAGTTGGTCATTGCAATGCTGTTAGCCAATTCCGGACTGGCTACCCATCCAAACTGGAAATGTTTATGAAACTTATCGCGTTTCTTGCGAATAACGGACTCGACCATATCTTTGAACTCGCCCATTTCCTGCGACAACTCCTGCAGCTTGTTTTCCTCAACAACCGCCATCACAATAAACTTCTTTGTTCGCATCAATTCATTGATATTGCCGCGCGTGATCTTTGGAAAAGTGGCGAAGCGCTCTTCGTTTATCCATGTATACAAAGTGGCGTTTAATTGCGCCGCTTCCATCTCGGAATTGGCTGCATCCAGTGAGTAGAAGTAATGCATACTTTCCTTATAAACGAACACAGCCGGCAATTCTTCAATGTCCACGTGCTGCTTGGCGATGTCGGTGCTTGCCGAGAAGAAAAATCCATGCGGCTGCATTTGGATCGCTGAATTAAAGTACACGTCCCACAAAGGGCCTTCTTGCGCTCCCACGAACATGAAGAACAGATTGTGCAGTGACTTTATTTGATTCATGCTGTCGGGACGCGAGAGCTCCTGTACTGGAGGACCAGACATCCGCTTCCCAAACTTGATGATCTCTTCTTTCGTTCGATCGCCATTGAAGGTGTGGTCCTCGGATCCTTTAATAAACTTAATTGTGGGATAGCCATTAATGGCAAACTCATGAGCGACCGAAGTGAATCGCGTGCAATCAACACGGCCAACGCGAATCGCCGACTTGGAGAGTGATTGTGCAACATGAGCCCAAATTGGCTCTAGGCGCTTGCAGTGACCACACCAGGGAGCATAGAACATCACCAGCCAATGCGATCCATCCCGCCGAACTTCCAGGAACTTATCGCTTAATTCTAATACTCTTGACGACTCTGCAGCATTACAAAGTGCTAAAACATTTACGCAATTGCAATTCATTTCAATTTGATGAAAGAAAACTAGAATGCTTACCTGATGTTGAAACAGTTAAAATATAAAGTATAAAGCGCATATTTCTATAAAGATTTTCTGTAAAACTAAAAAAATTGTTATGCGCACTCAAGGCAAAGCCATGATTTGGGTGTAATTAAGTAGGCTAACTTAATTAATGCTTTTATCAGCAATTCAACATGCACCACCGCAATTAATTAGATAGTTGAACAGGCCTGGTAGAAAAAGTATCCATTTTAATATGGCTATTGATTATCTTAGGGGGCATCAGTATACTGGGGGTACAACAAAATCTAACCTATTTTATACGAAATAATATTTTACCAATATCAAAATTTCTAGCAGCAATTTTACAAAACTAATGTCTGATCTCACCGACGTGGCTTAGTGCTAAGTATGCCTAGATTAGATGTCTAAGCATGGCTTCTATTTAAGTTAGCAAGAACGGGCGCTCAAACTCTACTTAACCCAAAATATTCATAATTTATTGAACTGGCATTAATGTGTTTGAAGTCAGACATTATGAAAGAGACAAAGGATAAAAGAACATCAACGCAGCTACATCAATGGGAAAGAAGATTCCAACTACGCCAGGCATCTAAACGACGAAGGACACTCATTCAACCAGGATTTCAAAATCTTACATAAACAACAAAAAAGTCAAAAACTTAATTT
>JAOEHK010016752.1:0-10314 GCA_025447835.1 Labidoglobus nevermanni | reverse complement strand
GAAAAAAGCCAGTCAGTCGGAATCGTGACCTCAACACGAATGTATCGACTCCTAATAAACACCTCGGGTTATAACACTTCTATTCCTCTATTTACTTTCTATCATCAATTAGAGATAAATTCTTAACTATTATAAATTAGTGATTGCATATTGAAAAAGTTTGTTATTGAATTAAATGTTGTTTGCATTTGTCTTCTTCTATTTTCGATGACTGATTGCGAATTACGGGAATCGAATCCGATTGCGAATATTGCAAAGGGTAAATTCTATTTATACGCGATTGAAGCAATTATTAACAATAAGCGTTATTTTCGTCAATTTTATGTAATTGAAAATGCGTCAAAATAAATTTCCCAGATTGCGTCAACGTTGTGTAAAACAATGCATCGAGTTTTCGGAAAATGTCGATGAGTAGTAGCTGCGTTCGTGCGTGACCGCCATTGTCGCCGCCGCCATTAATCGTACGCGAATTATCTTCACACCCCAAGTGGCACATTTGCATCGAGGCGCAGCCATCGGCCACGTCAAGGTCGCAAGTTCATTATCACCCCACGTACGCGCGCTTATCGCGAAACACTATTTTCAACGTATTTTCTCAATGCATCGATTACATAAAAACGCTAAAGTTGCACCAAATATTTCTCAATTCTAATCACCTTGCCTAATTCCACCAATGTATTTCATACTCGAAGAAATATATATAGAATTTTACAGCCTATAAATAATTACATCAAGATTTCTTTGTACTTCACTAACCTTCGAGTCCAGGATGATAATAGATTAAAATATAATAAAAACCTTAGAGATCTCATCTAACCTACTTCGACATAATCGTATCGTATTTATAGAGGATTCCAAATTAAAGCAGCTTTCGTAATTAATGTGCTCCTTGTAAATCTTTAACCTTCCTTGGCCGGGGTTTAGTGGGTCGGACGAGGACAGCCCCACGCATTGGTCATCCATCAGCGGGTGACTCGGGCATTTGTGCAATTGCCCTCAACCTCTTTATAATAAAACCTTCCTTATTGCTGGATATTTGTATGATGCGCAATCGTCTTCGTTTGATTGACATTGGAGCCATTCAGTCGATCGAGAACATGATAACTAGTTCCAGTCATTGTTTTGCATGAAACACATGTAATTTTGAACTAGTATGTTAATATTAATGTTGCTAAACATTAAACAAGTTTGCAAATTACTACACGTAATCATGCAATCACTATTTCAAGCAAAAATATTTCAAATTTCCCATAATTTCTATGTGACACCTATAATGTGTGTTATTATAGGTGACTTTTTTTGCGCAAATTTAATGCATCAAGTCAACTTCTTATTCGCATTATCTACGTTTCCAATTGGATTCATTATAACATCCATGTTTTCATCCCAATTATTTCGTGGGATAATATGCCTATCTATATATAATCTGCCAAAAACTATGCTAAGGAATTCCAATTTTATGCAAATTATGCAAAGCAGTGTAGATAACCAGTAGTTAATGTACGAAAACTATACGAATGCCTAAAACAGATTTGATAAGCTAACTATTTTGACGTTACTATTGAAACTGAGCAATTCTGAATAGTTTGGTACTAACGTTTGAGCCCTAAACGTGCAGTTTTGTAACAGAAAGTCTTGGGTTCAATCCACAGCAAAGCACTGCAGTTTAAAATCATACAATAGGAGCGACAACCCTACAAAATGCTGTGAGGACATATGAAGGGAAGTTCTATATGTAAATCTTATGTGTGTCCTTCCTATCAAGGTGAGGCTCTTTACTATTGAGAAGTCCTCTTTTTCCTTAATCAGGACCGTAGGCCCACTTTTTTTCATCCTGTAATGGCTTCAGCAATGAATGGACAAGAGAATTGGTTGAAAAGTCAGTTTAGTTTTTATCTATTGTAACTATCATATCAATGCAACCATATAGTACGTACTGGAATCCCACACAAGTTGGAAATTGTGTTTGGAAGTCGTGGCTGTGCGTGCCCATCGAGGTTCAGCGGGCAGCGATTTTCGTATAAAACTGCCCGTCGATCGGAAAATACCGCCAGTGTTTACATAACAACTGCAACTACAACCGCTCGATCGACCAATTTGCCGGTGGGACACATGTGGACCCTCGGCCCTGACTGCCTTCGCACGCAACCTCCGACCAGATCAACCCAGAGCGCGTCTCGCCAACAGTGAGACCATGCTGGATAATGCCCCAAGCAGCTTTCACGTGTCGCACTTGCACTGCAAACGCAAGGCGGCCGATGATGACATGCAGGTCCACGAGGAGTGGAAAGTGCCCATTTCCACGGCGGCGAAGAACTGCCGCAACTACATTCGGGAGATCGTCGACAACTTGCACCTGCAGCCGAATCCGGAAAAGAAAGTGATCGCGCTCTCCATCGGTGAGTCTCTTGGATTCGGATCAGTCCCCAGGATGTTACACAAGTTACACATTTGAATTCCTCGCAAATACGATTAATAACAGGTACTACAGGGAATATTCAGAAATATTTTATGGAAATACATACAATAGATATGGAAAACGATATGCAAATCCATTCAATTAACGCCACAACAATAATCAGTAATCAATAAATACATTTGATCTCGCTTAGAAGCTGCGAAACACGTCTGCATATGATTATCATATTCATGAAACCACAATCATCAACAGGATGAGGTGATTGTCTAATCCACATACGATTGGTCCATGACTTCACGACGCAAATTGCTCTAAGCTGGTTTCCTCAAAAGTCCACACATTTGCCATTTGCATAAGCATTTGTTGTAATAATAGGCGGCCATTAACAACCCTTTTGGTATCAGGTACCCTATAGGGTTCTCTAGATCCGCTTTTCGGCAGATGATTATATAGAAACTAATAGTCGCATCCTATAGACACACCACTGATCACATTAACCGAAAGCTATCGCTTACATCGCAGGTGACCCCACAGTGTACGGAAACCTCGCACCGGCAAAGGAAACCGTGCAGGCTGTTATTGATGCCGCCCTGGATGGTTGCCACAATGGTTATGCGCCCTCCATGGGATACGATAAGGCACGGAGAGCAGTTGCAGACTACTTGTCCCACGATGGGGTGTGCGTTAAAGCGGATGACGTCATTCTGTGCTC
Organism: Labidoglobus nevermanni; assembly: GCA_025447835.1. Taxonomy (NCBI): domain Eukaryota; kingdom Metazoa; phylum Arthropoda; class Insecta; order Coleoptera; family Staphylinidae; genus Labidoglobus; species Labidoglobus nevermanni. Next base: position 7,183 of record JAOEHK010016752.1, on the reverse strand, counting down.
GGGATGTTCGTCCTCGCTGGACATCTGTATATCGGCGTTGGCCGACGGTACCAGAAAGCAGAACATCGTCATTCCGAAGCCGGGATTTCCCATATATCGCACACTCGCTGAAAACATCGGCGTTGAGGTTCGCTACTACAGCCTGATGCCCGAACGCGATTGGGAGGTGAATCTACACGACCTACAGAAGAAGATCGACTACAATACGGCTGCCATTGTCATCAACAATCCCTCGAATCCTTGCGGGTCCGTGTACAGCGCCGCTCACCTACGGAATATTCTCAAATTGGCAAAGATCTACCGCGTGCCCATCATCGCCGACGAAATCTACGAACAATTAGTTTACCCCGGCAACACATTCGTCTCGATGGCTGCGCTGAGCGCCGATGTCCCACTTCTGGTATGCGGCGGTCTAGCTAAGCGCTTCCTGGTACCGGGTTGGCGTATGGGGTGGATCGTCGTACACGATCCGGTGGGGGCTTTCGACGACATCCGATTGGGATTAAGTAATCTGGCACAGCGCATAATCGGGAGCAACACGCTCATCCAAGGCGCACTCAGCACCATCCTCAAGGATACGCCTCAAAGCTTTCACGAGGACCTTATCAATACTCTACTGGAGACGGTGAACGTGGCATACGCAGGAATCAACCGGATTGCAGGACTCAGAGCCTACATGCCACAAGGAGCAATGTACATGATGGTTGGGATCGAGAACGAATGCTTTCCGCAGTTTCGCAATGGTCTCCAGTTCGTATCCAAGCTGATGGAAGAGGAGTCAGTTTTTTGTTTGCCGGGCGAAGTAACTTTTCATGTTCATATAGCCTAGGGCTCTTTTATTAACATTTCTAAACTTTAGGCGTTCGGATTAGCCGGTTTCATGAGGATCATCACAACCATCCCCAGTGATCTAATGCGGGAAGCTTGCGAACGCATTGCATTGTTCTGCCAGCGATATTACGCACCACCCCCGTCGATCCAGCAGTAATCAATGTCGCCTGCCGACACAATATACAGAGCCAAAGGATGTGAAGGCTTAGAGAGTGGAGAGCACACGTAAAACAAATATATATATGGTATATAAAAGCGAGGAGAGAATTAACAAGATATTATTTAAATGTATTCGCAAATTCGCTGATTTTTATTCAGCAACTATTATATACTGAAAACTACAATATATGCAAATCAATTTTTAAGCGTAATCAACATGTTGACCACCAGTCCAAGATCGCATTCAAGGTTTCCAAGAAACGCCATGATATCAGGTCGGAACCTGCACATCATGAATATGTATAAGCTATAGAATTAAATGATTCTCAATTCATGTACCCAACTAGTTAACAAAACTTGTTGCCAACTAAATGCATAATTCTATAAATCTGATTGATGCATACTCAATCTAAATTGTTTATGCTCAACCATGCAAAAGTGGAAGGTGCAACCATCACAGATTGCCCTAAACAGTAGCAATCCAATTGCCCAATTTAAACGGAGAGTGTTTAGCCAGGCTTCAGATAAAAGTATCATTGATTTGTCACAAGGTAAGAACGAAACCATTTTGTTTGTTTTGGGGAATATGGGTAACTGGAGATATTTTAGAGTCACTTGGTGCGCCCTCCGAAGAAGTGGTAAATTCACTTTTAGAAACCATTCGGGAGGGCAAACACAATGGATACGCCCCAGCGGTGGGCTACGAAAAGACGCGCGCTGCAATTCTGGACTACTTAAAATACCCTCTTACGGCCAATGATGTTATCCTGTCCAGTGGGGCGTGTTCATGTCTGGACATTGCAATCACAGCATTGGCTGATCGGGGGCAAAATATTCTCGTACCCAAACCGGGTCCACCTCAGTTTAGACTTCTTGCCCATGGTTTGGGCGTCGAAACGAAGGAGTACGATCTGGTGCCATGCACCTGGGAGACGGACTTGGCAGATTTGGCATTAAAGATCAATGCTAATACGGTGGCAATTCTACTAAACAACCCTCATAATCCTACAGGCGTTCAATATGAGGTTGAACATTTGGAAGCCATAATCAATATCGCTGCAAGACATAAATTGCCCATTATTTTGGATGAAACCTATAAAGATCTGGTTCATGGTGACACTGCTTGTGTTGCGACCATTGAGATCAATTCCAAAGTGCCCATGCTGATTTGTGGCGGGTTGGGAAAAGGTTTTATGGTGTCCGGATGGCGAGTGGGTTGGATTTTGATTCACGATCCGGTAGCAGCTTTCGGTGACGTCCGCAAAGCTTTGGTCAGTTTGAGTCAGAGGATCATCGGATGTAATACAATGGTACAGGGTGCAATTGCACACCTGTTTAAGAGCAAAACCGAGGCAGATTATAGACAAGGATATCTGCAAAGAGTTTCTACCAATTGGGGGATATTATGCGACGAATTTAAGGAGTTCAATGGGGTGCACATCAATTATTGTTGCAAGAGTATATTTGCTTTCATGCAAATCAATATGGAAATGTTTTCCAGTTTCGTTTCCACAACAGAGGAATTTTGTTGTCAATTATACCAAGAGCAAGGAGTTTTACTTCTACCTGGTGAAGTATGTCTAAAACTTGTTTACTAGTACAATATGGCTTTATTAAACAAAATACGTTTAGATATTTGGAGTCAATGGTTTCGCCCGGGTTGTTTTGGACATTGGCCATGAAGATTTCTTAGAATTTGTTAGACGATTGAAAACATTTTGTTATAATCATGCATCTTAATTAAGTTGAACGCTCAAAAAATAAAGAATAAATATCGAACTGATAATTTATTGCATGATTCAATATTTATACGGTTATTACAATCCGGTCAAATCAAGTAGTACTAAGAATCTCCCGATCGGTCAAATCAGGGGTTGAGCAGAAGATTGCCTTTTTGAATGCATTCGTTCTGAATCTGTTTTCAATTCTTCTATTCTCAATGTTTGTTACAAGAACCTTTCACCGGTTATTCTATAAAACTATATATACTATATCACATTTTTAAGAAGTCATAATCTGTATCTGGATGGGAAGAGGTTGGAAACTCACTATTCTTTGATAGGCTATTTGGGAAAGCATAGTTCTTAACAACTGTCACTGTACTCCCTAGGACTTAAACCCAAATTAACAAGACTAAGTGGCTGGAAGTTCAGGTTGTAGCTTGCTGAGCGGCTGAAGGTCGACTGACTGATCCGTTGTTTTTTTATTTAGATAGCTTGGAAAACCCTGCTTACGGGTACCCTCTTAGCAGGGTTATGTCGGACTCGCCCGAGGGCCCTACCGACAAATAACCAAGCTCCAGCATTCAACCCTGAGGTTATATATGCTGTTGGGGAGAGAAAAAGGGGCTTGCTAAAAGAGGCCACTTGGGCTAACGCGCTAGATGCGATTGAAGAGATGTTAGTGGGGGGCAGTACCAGTTTGCAAGGCCTGGCAACGCGGTGCTCCAGAAGGGGGCTGAACTTGGAAAGTTCGGAAATTGAGGAATTGTCGTGCTCCACGACGGAGGTATGAAGGTTGACGGCGAGCTGCTCGAAAATGTCCTGGAGCGGGGGGAGAGACTGACTGATCCGTCCCACTGACAGCCATCTTATAGCCACGAGTTGCCATGCATCGGCAACCTCCCCTCACGAGTCCTACGTGATTCCGGGACCTTCGCTGTCCCAAATTGTTGTCTTTTTTACCCCCTTCCTCTCTACGCTCCCCTGACATATAAAGCCCCGCGTGGGCTACATGCCAAAGCTTGTTTTTTTTAGTCGGTATGGTCCGGACCGACCCCAACATAACCCTCTTCGAGGGTACCCGTAAACTGGGGTTTTTCAAGCTTTTCAAAGGAAAAAAAATGCACCGACAACATTGCCCCCTGCCAAAACTTTCATACGAGGCTATGAAACCCTGGCCGGCCCCAATAAAGCAAGCCGCCATAGGCTACTATGAATATGTCGTATTATTCATAATGGGCTTGCAATATAAACAAGTGCATACAAAGGACTATTGACAAAGTTGATTATAGCACAGGATACAAATACAAATATCCATTCAATATTGAATAGGAACAAATAAACCGCTCGAATTGTGGCCAATCCCAACATTTATTTGCTTTGGGTTTGTTTCTCGTTACTTCAACCTCTATGAAACTCACCTCTACCTATAGCTACCTTGGAAAACATTCTAAAACATGATAAAATTAACATACTTAATAGTTACTTCAATCAAATTTATCCAAAACAGTAAAAAGCATATCCAACTTGCGAGAAACTGATGTAAATCATTACTAAGCCACATTGAGGATGACTTTTGATGTGTTTTATAGAGAATTTGTAAAATTCTTTATTACTGTTGGTAAAAAACGAAATATACAATAATTCCACCTTACAAGCAAGCGCTTGTCTTCGGTCACTTAACTAATTAACACATTCGAACGACTTGGAACAATACCCAGCCAAGTCCTATATCTACAACACATTCTTGTTATTGTTTTGTTGGAGGGCGTGTGCAACCACGCAGCACTTAGGCCTTCCTATTTGGGCCCATTGTGCATCCTCCTTAAAGGGCCATTTATAGTGTTGGAAGGGAAGATAGGATTGGATTTTTTGGGGTGGGATGTCGTACTGTCCTCTCTCTACTGGCCGCTCGGTAGTCAAGTTACAATACATTAGAAACAAATCATTTGGAACAAATATTTGGAACTATGACCAGCCTCAAATTGCTGCACATGCTGAGAATCAATCGGTGATTAATCGGTGTGACCATCTTCTGGCATACAGAGGAACAGTTTCGCACAACCATCATTGAAGCTATTGAAGACGTGCCTCAGCCATTGCGGTTTATTCGCCCACGCGATGGTCACGTAGTACACCGGAATTCCGCAGAGTACGAACGCCAGCCCAACGGAGCCTTCCGCCGGTTGCACCACAAATGGGCATGTGACCAACAGCGAGCATATGATAAAGAACGCAATTGGTAGCGCCAAGTTGACTTTGATCGGACGCTCGCGGTTGGGCTCCTTGTAGCGCAAGTAGACGAGACCTGCGACGCTCACCATGATGAACAGCGATTCCACAAAAGACACATAGTTGATCAGGGTATAGACGTCTCGAATGACGAGCAAAATCAGGGTGATGAGGCACTTGAACAAGACACGGATTTTATTCAGATTAGCAAAGGCTAACGAAGCGCTCTTTGTCTCACCATGAATACCAACGACGGTACTGGAGTCAGTCGCTTCACATTGATGAGTGCGATAGCACGAGGTAGGTGTCCCTGACGAGCGCCTACAAAAAACAATCGACTGGAAGCAAAGATAGCACCATTGAGGCTGCCGAATGTTGAACAGGCGACGAAGATCGGAATGATGAAACTCAGACCTCCGAGCATTTTGTCGCCGAAGGTGACGGCCACCGCATTCGAAGCAAGAATATCGTCTCGGCTGAGAACCACAAAGTACGCAACATTGGTGACCACGTACGTTATGGTCACAATCGGCATCGAGATGCAAATTGCGCGCGGCAAGTTCCTGTAAGTAAGTTCCGTTTTGGATTTCATTCGCAGACATTAACGCCAGGGTACCTATAAGGATCTTGCAATTCCTCCGTGACGTAATTCAGATAGTTCCAACCCGAGTAGCTGAACAACCCCGAATAGAACGCAAGCGCGATGTATCCGGGTTCGGTTTGCGTCTGGGCCATGGGATCCTGAAAGTGCTCGACATGTCCTTTGCACATGTACCATATGCCAGCGCCGACAATAATGCAAAGCGCGAATATCTTCGTCGCTGTAAAGATGTCTGTCACCCGGGTGACCCATTTCACATTGTAGCAATTGATAACTGTTAAGAGGCACGTGGTGAACGCAGCGAGGAGCCGCACGGCTTCGTAGGGGGGTTCGCAGGAAGGCCACATTGGTTGCAGAATGTACTGCGCAAATGTGATCGCGGTGATCGCATTTCCTGTAGGTACGAGGACGAATAGGGCTACCCAAAGGTACAGGAACGCTGGAAGTGGTCCAAATGCTTCGTTCACGTAAGCGTAGTCTCCCCCGGATTTTGGAATCATTGTACCTATAACAAACCCATTTAATGAGTACTTTGAATATATACAGGGCCGGCGCAACGCGAGTTCAGCGCGTGCACTCGCATTTGAGAAGCTCCACGGTATAATTGAAGGGGCCCCAATTTATTAACCCGGCCCCGGAAAAAAGTTGCGCCGGCTCTGGTTACATGTTCATGTAGTTCTATAGAAGGCGGCCTGTAATTATCTACTATAGTTTAAATCAATCGAAAATAAGCACAACCATATCATTTATTAGGTAAATTTGGTGAATTAAAACACATTTGAAGAACCGGTACCAAGTTCAGTGTAACACGATGCGCCCAGCATTGATATCACTCCACTACCAAGCCAAATGGTTATTGCTAGAGCAATCGATCCGCAATAGCGTAAGATTACTGTTGGTGTTACAAAAATGCCGATTCCGAATATCATGTTCAACAAGTAAACAACCCCGTGGCGCAGTCCGAGAGTGCGGTGTTCGGTCATGCTGATAACTAAATAATAATTGCGTAAGCGCTTAGCACAACCGAATACGGAGTGCAATGTTGTATATTATTTCATTCGCGTTCAGGATCAAAGCAATTTCAGCAAACTCACGTGACGCGGCCTTATTTATGTTGCATAGATTTGATTTGCCGACGACGGCATTTGATGACATAATCAGTGCGAAAGAAGGAAGTGAGAACGTTACATCTTGATTAGACCCGCGGATACGTAGAGTATATAGAATAAATATTTAAATGTTTACGAATCACTCGCACTTGCATTTAAAGAGGAACATAATAAAACGATTACTCAACCGTAATTATAAACAAACAGTTAGGAATTGTTTATCATGTTCTAGCAATTACTAAAAAGGACATTTATCCAATCAATTATTACCTATCAGTAGAGAAACTTGGGAAATGCCCAAAAGCACTATTTCAGACATGTTGCATCGATTTATAAGACACATACGTAAATGTTAGAAGCGTAGCTAGTAACAAGATATATCAGAAGACTAGAGGAGTACCACAGAGAAGTCCGTATGCTCTGTCCGTCCACCTGTTAGCAATCGGTTAATACTGTAGTGTCGTGCCTCCCTGTCTCAGTCTACTTAATATGACATGGAAAATTCATTCCCGTTTGCATTCGTTCGGTAT
>JAOEHK010016741.1:0-10314 GCA_025447835.1 Labidoglobus nevermanni | reverse complement strand
GTGGATATTAAATAGGGTCGCGAAGCAATCGTGGATCTCAAATGGGGTCGCCATGGAAAAAAGTTTAAGAAACACTGATCTAGATTAAGCAAGGCTACTACTTGTTGAATTTGGTACTATTTGGGAAGCAAAATTGTAATCTCCCGTCAATTTCGATCGAATTGCAGAATTGCGTTGGAAGTGGGCCGATGTTTGGCATTCATGTCGTGTAAATGCCTTAGACGCACGTGTCCGTTTGAGGCTGGATGCACCCCGTGCTCGTGTTGTCACATCAGCACCCTTCGGCCGTTTGTTTATCGCCGAACTCGCTGCTGGCTTTATTGTCCAGCAGTGCCCTCAGCAGCGCATCGACTTCGCAATTGCGTTGCACAATATTTATTCGCCACCGCCGAGTGCGACGCTTTGCTTAATGGGGTGCAGTCATTCAGGCTCCCGCCGCCCCCGCCGCCGCTCGTCTTAATGGTGGATGCGCGTGGCTCATTTGTTAACAGGCCTCTTTTTGCCTCTTTTGTCGCCGCTATCAATCATGTTTCGTCGGCGACGCCGAGGGGATGCGCACCCCCGTCCGACAATTAGCCGTGCCGGCGATCGGCGCGCCATCTATCGCCACGCTCCGCAACGATCGTCGCATTGTTTTATAATGGCTTTCGCCGATCGGCGAAGCGTTGATAAAGCGGCGACGGGCACGTGGCGTGCGCGTCATTAGCAGGCGTGAGAAGCATCCCCTTGATGCAAATGCAGCGCAAATTTCCGCACACTTTTCGTACAAGTTTTCGCCATCAGGCGGCGGCGCTGAAAAACGCCGAAAACGCTCTTCGGACGATGATGCTCGTAGGGGTGCTGAGGCATGAAGCGCCAAGATGCCGATGGACGCGTCGTCAATGGCGGCGGTGGTGGCGCTGCCGGCGGATCTGACTTGCAAATGAGCGCCGCCACCGCCACCGCCACCGAATGATTCACACTCTTTTGGCGCGCGTGTCATCTCCTTCCGCCCCATTGACGGCGACACCCTCGCGCTCGCGATGCCGCGTTTTGTTTGCTGTCGCCCAGGCAGATATTGATGGATTGGCAACGGTGGCGGCGTTGCCAGCGGCGGCCCTCAGTGATTGATAATCGCTGACTTTGGCGGCAGATCGGCCTGGGTCATCGCCGCCGGCCGGTGGCCAATAAATTGTTGCTCCTTTTGCGGCGCAAGAGTTTATGAGGCGTTGCAAATCCGGCGGCGAAGGGATGGTGGATGGTCAAGCGCTCGTTTTACGATGCGAGCCGATCCGATGCGCGCATAATGAATGCGAAACAAGTGGGTAATTTTTAATTAAGGCGAGACGACGCTTGCTGGGAGCGATCCAAGCATCGATAGATCGATCAAACGCCAATGGCGGCAGTGGTGGTGCTGGAGAACGGTGGTTGGCAACGCCAATATTATCTACTGTTTATTGCCCTCGCTTGATGGCACCCCTGGACCACCACAGTGTCTCATACATAGTCAACATATCTGTAGCTGTTCGAGGTGGTCGGCTCCTCAGAAGTTTGGCATTTCTGCCCGTTGTTTTATGGTTGAATGTCAATGGGGGGTGAGTTGATGATTTCTTGGACAAATTAGAAATTTTCCGTATTTCGCGTAATTCATGGACTTGTTTCCGGTAGATGTGTAGTACGGGTGCATTTCGGTTCATTAGCCAAGCGAAACAATCAATGCTCGAAACTTGTTCGACCGATTCACGTAAAATTAATGTTCATATAAATCGTATTGTATCGTAAATTAGATACCTAGGAGCGAATATGTTTTATACAATACGTCCGTCTTCCGGAACTGTTACAAGCAATCCATCTTGGCAGATGTATTTCATGCGAGAAGTCCTGATTTATACAAGTGCGTAACAGAGTAGCGCTAACTTTTCCTGCCATATTTCAAGTCCGCGATCATTTCAAATTATGATTAAAGAGATGTGTAAACTTATTTTATTGTTCCTTTAATTATGAAATACACGAGACCTCCAGAAAGAATATTCTTATATATTGAAAGAAATTAGTTCTTTCACGTTTTACGCTAAATTACTTTGGATTTCACAATAGTTACCTATTACGTCGATATTGCCGATTTCGCAATAGTTTGCCACCAACTTCGTAATAGTTTGCCTCCGATATCCCAATCATTTGCCGGTGATTTCGCAATCGTTTGCCGGTGATTTCGCAATGGTTTGCCGCCGATTTCGCAATGGTTTGCCACCGATTTCACAATCGTTTGCCGCCGATTTCGCAATCATTTCTCGCCGATTTCTCAATCGTTTGCCTCCGATATCCCAATCGTTTGCCGATTTCACAATCGTTTGCCGCCGATCTCGCAATCGTTGCTCGCCGAATTCACAATCGGTTGCCGATGATTTCGCAATCATTTGTCGACGATTTCGCAATCATTTTTCGCGATTTCGAAATCGTTTCTCGCCGATTTCACAATCGTTTGCCGCCAATTTCGCAATCGTTTGCCGCCGATTTCGCAATCGTTTGCCGCCGATTTCGTAATGGATCCCGATACCCCAATCGCTCGCCAAATTCACAATCGATTACCGCCGATCTTGCAAACGTTTTTCGCCGATTTCACAATCTTTTCTCGTCGGTTTCCCATTTGTTTGCCATCGATTTCGCAATCGGTTGACGCCGTTCTCACAATCGTTTTTCGCTGATTTCACAATCGTTTGCCGCCGATTTCGCAATCGTTTTCCGCCGATCTCGCAATCGTTTCTCGCCGATTTCCCAATCGTTTGCCTCCGATATTCCAATCGTTTGCCGATTTCATAATCGTGTGTCGCCGATCTCGCAATCGTTTCTCGCCGATCTCGCAATCGTTTCTCGCTGATTTCCCATTCGTTTGCCGCTGATTTCGCAATCGTTTGACGCGAATCTCGCAATCATTAGACCCCGTTAGTCAAAATACCTGTAAATTTGTAATAATATGTATACTATCTTCTTATTTATATACTTCGACAATAGTTTTGAATAATGAATTAGCACATTTTGCCTAATCATAAAGATCTCAATTTTGCCCTCTATAAATGTGTTTGTACGCTTTGACAATGTTTTGCCTTCCAAGATATCGCGAGCGGAATCGACCTGCGGTGGTGCAACCACTTTGGATCCATTCGGCTGGCCGAAAACGTTCATCATCGCCATCATCATCGTCGTCATCGTGATCGCGAAGACACATCGGAGAGATGTGCGCAGCGACGTTGAAGTGTGGCAGGTAAAGCACCCGCCCTCACTCCCCATTGTCATCTCTGCCCCATCTGCGCGCCTCGGAAGGCTCCGCAGCGACGTTCTTCTTATTGCGTTGCATTCTTATCGATATAAATCAGCGGCGAGCCAGGCAGCGAGCGTTCGGGGTAGCTTTCGGGCGCGCACATAAAACACTCGTGATGTTTAAATCACTCGCCGGCTGGACGGCGAGGGGCGCAGCTTCGTGCGCCTCCCGCCTCCGAAGGACCACGTAATTACTTGTAGGAGCAACACCTTGCCAGATTAGCCCACCGCATGACATGACAACGACGACATTGACAATCGCGATAACGACGAGACGAAGAGACGGGGCGCGCTACCGAGAAGCAGCCATCCGCATGAGTTATCGCCGATGCTTATGGAGGACACCACACGTGACTGCGTCATCCGGCGATGAGCAGTTATTACTTGCCGCTGCTGCTGCTCCTGCAGCAAGCACTTCCGCAGGGTGGCGTTTCCGGGTGGATGTCAGGACAAACATAAAAAGCGCGGCTGCGATATGAAGAGATCAGCCGAATGGGGTGGCGACGAGAAAAACGCAATGCGATTTCAATAAGTCATCGTCGTCGGGGGGTGATTTAGTTCAGCGTCATTAAGTGCGCTCCGGAAGCGCGCGCGGCCGGCAATCGTCCTGATGCCAAAATGGCGCTCGCAATCAATTCGAGACGCGTCCGGACAATTTCGCAATTGTCTTGAGATCTCGTTAGGCTGAGTGCGATGGGCACTTGGCACGCCACTCCGCCGCATGTCCCTCGAATTTAACGCTTCATTAGGTCGCGGTCTGCGGCAGTGTCCTGCTCCTTGTAAATGCGGGAACGCCGCAGGCAGGCCGAAGGCGGACGTCGTAAACATGCTCGCCGATCGCTATCGCCGGTATGGCCCATCCGGAAGCGGAGGACAACGACGATCGATGCGGCGATCGATGATCTGAGGAGTGATTGTGGGCCACCGATCGCGCCAACACGCACGCCCGACTTGCCGGCGCTTTTTTTTATCAGCGACGCACGATAACAATGCCCGATTTGCATTCGAAGTGCACCTTCGACTCTAACCCACACGAAGACAATGCGTAACACAACGGCGTGCCATGCATTATTCATTCGCCGACAGTTTTCGATCTGCTGCGACAATCACTCGACTAGCACGAAGATGCTTGCAATAGGACACTTGATTTCCGACCGGACCCTGAATCGCAAAAGGTAAGCCCATCTAGAGACAGATTCATCGCCTAAAAGTGGTCGCCATTTGAAACGCTAGAAATATCTCTACTACTAACTTATCATAAGATCAATTTGATAACCGCCTTGGCAGATTGGCGATAGCGATAAACCTACCGACAGTTCAAGGTTGCCCACACTGAGCACTCTAAAAACTGCCAATCTGACCGGAACTGGTAGGTTTAGTGATAAAGTGTAGAATGGAGCTATTTGCCAATCGTTCGATAAGGCCAAACTCCAGAATAGAGGTTTCCACATCATCGCCGAGTTGCGATCACGTCATCGTCGAGTTGCGATCACATCATCGACGAATTGCGATCACGTCATCGACCAGTTGCGATCACATCATAGCTGAGTTCCAATCACGACATCGCTTTGAGAGGCGCTAAATAGGTGCCTTCATTTTGCTACCTCTTATTCTAATCGTTCGTTTAGGGTGGTTACTGGCTAATTTGTAATCGAATTGGTCTACAACCTCAGGATCAGAACCATTATAACCCATGAGTTAATTTCCTGCTTGGTTACAATTACGATGCATTTCGGTGTCCTGTGTTTGTCTAGATGGGCTTAAAACCCAAAACTGCATTCAACCAGTTTGGGGATAGCTGCGAAATGTTCAATTCCTATATGGTCCACCTCCTAGTGGATGTTGGAACTGGTAGGTTTAGTGATAAAGCGTAGATTGGAGCCATTTGCCAATAGTTCGATAAGGCCAAGCTCTAGAACAGAGGTTTTCACATCATTAATTTGGAATTGAATTGGTCTACAACCTCAGGATCAGAACCATCATAACCCATGCATTTCGGTGTCCTCTGTTTGTCTAGATAGGCTTAGAAACCCACAACTGCATTCAACAAGTTTGGGGATAGCGGCGAAATGATCAATTCCTATCTGGTCCACCTCCTAGAGTGGATGGTTTGGATTAGCGACGCGCTGTGACTGTGGATGATCCGATCGCCGATGAAGTCAACTTGGAATGTGACAAGCCACGAGCGCAGCGATGATTTATGAGCGAATTGCATCATTTAGAAGGAGTCGCCGGCATGCGTTGTTCGCACCCCCGTCGCAATCGCGGCGTACCGAAGGTCAGATGCGCTGCAAGAAGGGCTTCGACTTGTTATCTGATGCGTGTTCGCGTCGTGCTAACAAAGCGGCGCATTTGGCGTCTCCGCCGCGTTTTTTGGCGATTTTCTTCGGATCGCGTCCCCTGCCGTGCGGCCGGGGTGCCTTTCACATCGGCTCGCTGCGCAGGTACCACCCGCCGCGCGCCTAAACTAGACGGTGATTAATTATCTCGCATTCCACTCTTCGGCGCACCATCCTAAATGATTCGCCGGGTCAGGCCGCTTCAACCGTTTGCTCTCCTCTTCCACGTCGTATTGTTTATCAATCACACATCCCAGATTCATTCCCAATACACACATCACGAGTATACTCGTTGCAACATGATTCTGAACAATTTCACTATTTCTCGACTATCTAAAATTAATCAATGGTCCTTGATAATGATTAGGTCAATGTTTAAAGCGATTGGAATGAACAGGTAAGAGAGAATCATGTTATAACGAGTAGAATTGCATTGCCGATGAATATCAGACGATAATTGATGTTGGAAGCGGTCAGCAATGTAATTACATTGTTTGCCATAATGATTGAAGAAACGATGGCATGAATAATGATTGGAAACGATCAAAATCGATGTGCAACGCATTCAATTCTTAGTATTCTTAAACACAGTACCAATTTGATCACTGTTTGAAGGGCCCAGGTGACGACCATATTGGGTAGAAACCAAGGAACGAATAAGATATACACGAAACCGGTCTGACCTACGTCTCCTGACTCAACCCAAAGATAAAAAGACTCAGAAGAACTATCATTGCTCGCCTGTCTAAAATCGGTTAAGAAGAGAGGTCACTTACGAAAGGTAGAATGGCCACGTTGATAGATAGCTAACCTAGAGACACGTTGTAAACGATTGATAATTAAGGTCTAGAACAGTGTTTCGCAGACCCCGTAGACCTCTTACCGATGTTATTAGTACTCGTAGACAGTGCTAGCGGACAAGCACGGGGAATACCAATCTTCGGGGACCTAGGATATTCCCTGTTCTTGTCCACCACCACTGCCCCGGTGACGACCATATTGGGTAGAAACCAAGGAACCAATAGGATATAGACGAAACCGGTCTGACCTACGTCTCCTGACTCAACCCAAAGACAAAAGGACTCAGAAGAAATATCGTTGCTCGCCTGTCTAAAATCGGTTAAGAAGGAAAGTTGCTTACGAAAGGGAGATATAAGATAACCACGTCAGTAGATAGCTAACCTAGAGACACGTTGTAAACGATTGATCATTAAGGTCTAGAACAGTGTTTCTCAGACCCCGTAGACCTCTTACCGATATTATTAGTACTCGTAGACAGTGCTAGCGGACAAGCACGGGGAATACCCATCTTCGGGGGCCTAGGGTATTCCCTGTTCTTGTCCATCACCACTGCACTGGTGACAACCATATTTGGTAGAAAACAAGGAACCAATAGGATATAGACGAAACCGGTCTGACCTACGTCTCCTGACTCAACCCAAAGCAAAAAGACTCAGAAGAACTATCATTGCTCGCCTTTCTAAAATCGGTTAAGAAGGAGAGTTGCTTACGAAAGGGAGATGTAAGATGACCACGTCAGTGGATTGCTAACCTAGAGACACGTTGTAAGCGATTGATCATTAAGGTCTATAACAGTGTTTCCCAGACCCCGTAGACCTCTTACCGATATTATTAGTACTCGTAGACAGTGCTGGCGGACAAGCACGGGGAACATCCATCTTCGGGGACCTAGGGTATTCCCTGTTCTTGTCCATCACCACTGCACTGGTGACAACCATATTGGGTAGAAAACAAGGAACCAATAGGATATAGACGAAACCGGTCTGACCTACGTCTCCTGGCTCAACCCAAAGCAAAAAGACTCAGAAGAACTATCATTGCTCGCCTGTCTAAAATCGGTTAAGAAGGAGAGTTGCTTACGAAAGGGAGATGTAAGATGACCACGTCAGTAGATAGCTAACCTAGAGACACGTTGTAAGCGATTAATAATAATAATATGTTTAATGTTTATAAAAACAGTATAAATACCTTTACAATATAAACATATACGGGGTACAATAAAAATATAGAAAAAAATATGAAACATATGAAACATATGAAGTGGTGAACAAATATAAAATATAATATTTAATATAATAATATTTATTCTCTATAAAATAAAATATAATGTAGTGAATAAAACAAAAAACATAATAAAAATATATATGCTAAATAGGCAGAGAATAGATGTGAGAAGCAATTGACGTGAACGAGTCATTAAAGAAATCAAAATCATTGCAGTATTTATTGGCGATTGATCATTAAGGTCTAGAACAGTGTTTCCCAGACCCCGTAGACCTCTTACCGATTAATAACATCGGTAAGAGGTCTACGGGGTACTCGTAGACAGTGCTAGCGGACAAGTACGGGGAATACCAATCTTCGGGGACCTAGGGTATTCCCTGTTCTTGTCCACCACCACTGCCCCGGTGACGACCATATTGGGTAGAAACCAAGGAACCAATAGGGTATAGACGAAACCGGGCTGACCTACGTCCCCTGGCTCAACCCAAAGACAAAAAGACTCAGAAAAAATATTATTGCTCGCCTGTCTAAAATCGGTTAAGAAGGAAGGTCACTTACGAAAGGGGGAATGGCCTTGTCGGTAGATAGCTAACCTAGAGACACGTTGTAACCGATTGATCATTAAGGTCTAGAACAGTGTTTCCCTGACCCCGTAGACCTCTTACCGATGTTATTAGTACTCGTAGACAGTGCTAGCGGACAAGCACGGGGAATACCCATCTTCGGGGACCTAGGGTATTCCCTGTTCTTGTCCACCGGCACTGTCTACGAGTAGGGGCTTTATTGGCTTTACTCTTACGTAGACCCCCAATTTCTTGTTTCAAAATTGACCATTATGGTTTGAGAATCAACAAGAACTATACCCTGAGAATCATTCCACACCCTTTAGAAAGATGTGGAGAAGGTGTCAAGGCAGTGATCCCCGCATTCTCCTGGTCGAACCCGAATCTAATGGTGCAATCAGCAAGCGTGTGCCGGTGTAAATGTTATTAGCATAAATCAATGTTTGCTGTAATCGTTCGGTCCGCGATTGTGGCCCACCTGTCGTCCGGGTTAAGAGCCAATCAATCACTGGAAACAATCAGAATGCCACCCGACCGGCCGGCCCTGCTCCTCTTGATCTGCTTTTATCGCGCGTCCGTTCGTTTCGAGCGTTATTTACGACACCACCAACGGGGCGGCCTAATTAAATAAGTAAACGGATTTTGGGCGCAATTCGGCGTCGTCCGCGTCGGGCGGCATGACTCAGCCGCGGCGTGCACCACGTGGCCGGCCGTCCATTAAGACTTCAATTTGTTTTTTAACAGCCCACAAATATTGAGCGTATTAAAATGCAGGCGGCGAGCAGTTGGCCGTTTCTGCTCATCGCGTCGAGATAAAAACGGGCGCGCGCGCGACTGACATGTGTCAGGAGGCTGTAAAGAAACCCATTGCATCGCTGGACGCCACAATGGCCTATGCGCGAGGATAAAATGTAATAAACTAGCTCGAGCCGCGGCGCGCCGAAAATCCATTCCACTCTGCTTCACCTCGCATCGCCGCCAATTGTCAATTCCATTTCAGGCGGATTTTTTCGCGCGTTTTAACGCACTTGTGGGCAGCAGCAGCAGCAGCACCATCATAGTCATCTTCATCATCGCCGCTCTGCGCTCGCCAGTGCCGTTTTGCAATAAAACGCTTGACAATAATGCATCAATGAGCACTGCTCGTAAATCTGCGACCCACCTGTGGATGGTATGCATCCGCACGCTAACCATTCTTATGCAATAATGCGATTTGCTCGCCGCCAATTGCAACACGCGCCGCCTGCGATTTATTGCAAAACTGCATTTGTCGCATGCAATTGTCCGCCTGCACATTCGCAGCCCGCAAACAATTCGATTCCGAAGAATGCAATCGTAAAAACAAGCAGACGCCAAATCAAGGGCAACAAATGGCAAACGCTAAAAACAGCCTCAATTCCGGGTTCGGCAAAAAGCAACAGCAAATCCAATATTCTTTCAATAACACGGATTCCAAGTGTTTAGCCACCTGGCCACCATTTTTCAGGAAACTCTCATAAAGGGTGCCTGTTGACAATGGCAAATCTCTTCGTTTCCTCGGTCGGCAAGCATTCTATCGTCAAATTGAAGATGCTCAGATTACCCACGGTTTAAAAGGCAATCGAAAAAATAATGTCATCTTATCTAGCTGCGGCTGCTGCTTGTTTTACCGTTAAGCGGTCGATGAATTTCGGGCCAGATGTCCTGATAACGGGTCATTGTTCCCGAATGTTAAAAATCCATGAGCACCTTGCTTCACATTCATTCACCTGATGCTCGGCAGCTTCTTCATTTTTCTTTCATTCATAATGGTATTCTTAGAAACGCTCTGGGTCCATTCTTTCACGGTGGATCATCCAATCAGCTCTTTTCATCGATTCATGTTTAGTTCTTTCATCTCCTCTTTACTCTAAACTTTTAATATCTAGAATATTTTTCATGATCCTGAGTAAATACAATTGAATCCCAATTTAACGAATTTCAAGGGACAGATGGAAGAAATGCGTTAAATCGACAAAATGACAAAAAAGAACTAGTTACAGTAAAACCCCGATATAACGAACCCCGATTTAACGAATAACCCCGATATAACGTTTGAAAGTGCTGGTCCC